>LIEC01011333.1:104181-174380 GCA_001925005.1 Drosera capensis
GTTTTGATAATGCATTAAATCTTTGACTTTGAATTCTCAATTCAAAAATAATTAACAATGAATTGAATGACGCATGATTTATAATGTAATTGTAATATTTTCGCTTAGAATCCAACTATTAAGCTCCTATGTAATATACTCACCGGAATTGCTTATATCTAGGATTACCACGTGGATCAAATTCTTCAAATAATTTGAGTACAATTATTTTAGCACATGGCCCAAATTGAGTTTTGTGGTGTTTATGTTTTTTGGTTCCCTTTGATCCCAACTTCCCAACGAACAAACCCTGCGATGTTTTATGTTTGGTCCATTAATGCTCCTCATCAAAGATGCTCACTTTCCACTTACTGATAAAAATATGAAAAAACAAATGAGTCACTTTCAGATTGCACAACAAATATCAGTGGTGTTTGTTCCATCAAGAACAAGAACAAGAACAGGTTAGTTCAACTATAAGTCGTTCTTAATTTCTTGGAACTATGATCAGGGATTCTGACATATTTTATGGTCGTAGAAACATATCTTTTTAATAATATATAATATGGATAAGACCAGATAAATCTCATTTTAACCACAAAGTTTACTCGATAAAATTATGTGAGTATATTATTTTACTTTTATGTATGAACATGTAAATAAAAGATGCTTTAACAATTCTAACCTCGTTAGTTTTTTAATAGAGATGCGTTCATGTCGTGGATAAGTAAAATCTTATATTAGCCCATATATACTATTTAAAATGATTCCTGCGGTAGATAATAGGAAATAAATCGTTGTAAGGTTTTTTTCACCACACATGTGTTTAAAATATTTTTTTAAATCTTTAATTTGCGATGAAATCTACTCCTGTAACAATTTGACTTCTATTCCCGGATCAAATAGTTGCAAATAAATTAGGATAGAAGAAGTATTATTTACAATAGTAACACTTTTTCGTATCCTCTTCCATAAAGATTATAACAATACGCAGTAACTATACTATTCAATATATATTTTCATGTGTTATTTTTTGATATTAAATGATATACTAGATTACTAATTCGTGCGCTATACAGGATGATAGAGTTCAAAAAAAATCAAAGATCTATTATAAATATTAACTCATAAAATAAAATAAAACACAGTGTTCATATAATAAAGTTATCATTGTAGTTAGATGACTAATAAGAAATATATGTTAATTTTTTGTTTAATAAAGTAATTATATAAAAAAATTTAGTTTTATTATAATGGTTGATTATTTTTATCTAAAAAATAAATTATAGGATTTTTTTTACATTTTTAAATATAGGATCTTTAAAAAATTTTAACATTTAATCTCAATCATTTATCCCTTAATTAAAAGATAGAGAAATAAATAAATAAATATTTCTTTAATTTAAATTACATAGACTTACTCGATTGTGCTTTAATGGCTTGAATGCAACGCTATACTTTGTCATGCCATCTCGTTTGTCAGATTAAAAATCATAATAGATAAAAATAACATTAAATTAACTAAAATATCAATTTAAGAGATTTTAAACTTAATAATCATCTTATATTTTTAGCATAACTCAATTCAGAACATATATCATGTTCCAAATATAATTTGATAATTTTTTATTAAAATTTCAAGATTTCTAAATTAATCTAAATTTTAAAGCTATATATCAGTATTTCTACTGCTTATATGTAACATTCAAAATCGAATTTAGGTAAGAATTGATGATATAACAAAACAATAAAGATCCATTAAAAATATCGAGTCATAAAAGAAAAATAATTTTCACATATTATAGTAATTATTGTGATTAAATGAATAATCTATATAGGATATATTTATTAATTTTTTTTTCATAAATGATTGTTTAAAAAATCTTCTAGTTTTATTACAATGAATGATTATTTTTCATCTCATACAAAATTATACATGAGTTGTAAAGATCTTTTTTATTTATTTATTTATTTTTGTGAGAAGATAATCTTTAAAAATTTTTTATTTTTAATCTCGATCGTTTAACTCGTAGTCAAAGGTATAAAATTAATTTGATAAATATTCTTTTAATTTAATTGTATGAAATTATCTGATTATCTTTTAATAAATTTAAAATGATGTAAAATACCCTGTCATGCCATGCGTTTGTTAGACCATTTGTCATCCACATGGATTGTCATCTGGATGTTTTGTGTAATTATATATATAATATATTTTAAAAATTTTGTTGATTTAAGATTATAATACTTAATTTAAATTATTATTAATCTTTCACGATAAATTTTAAAAAAAATATTATTTGATCAGACGAACGATTCGTAACTCAAATTTTTTTATCTACATGAAAAAACGATACAATTTTTATGAAACAAAAATAATATAAAATAATCTTAAATATGTATATATTATATTTATTATGGAATGAAATGAATATGAAACAAAATAACCTATGATATTCTGTACTTTCTTGGGTACTTAACCAACATTGTCGGTCTTTCACACTTCTTCTATCCATTGTACACCACCCGCCACCGACCAGTGTTCTCCCACATCAAGATTTTTCCATTTTGACAAAAACGTTTATTTTGTAGTTTTATTTTATTTTATTTTAAAATAACAACTTTCATTGAATGGTCTAAATTCAATGTCCCTCCTGATTAAGCATGTGATTGGGTGGCTCTGCGTAACAATCGGATTCACATTTGGCAAAGATACTGATTGTGCTACAGTTGTAGCACATTTGCATGTAACTGTATATGTCTTCTGTCTCATAATTTTTAAAATATTTTATTTAATTGAATTATCTCAAAATATTTATGATATTTTTTTATTTGAAAAAGTTATATCATTAAAAATACAATTCTATCCTTATTTTATCACATCACATTATCTTATTATTTTTTTTCTCCTTCACATTTCACTCCCTTCTCTCACAAAAATAAACAAATAAAATGATCAAAATTCAACCCTCACATAAATTCTTATGTCTAATCAATTTGTTTAAAAATTTTTGAAACGGAGGGAGTAAGTGATTTGATGGTAGCAAAAACAATTAATTTAATACAACATCCGTCCCATAATAAATGAAACACTTGGGTTCTGTAATAATATTTCATTCGTTATAAATAAATTATGATATATTAACTTGGTACGAAATTAAGAAAACTCTTTGATTTGGTGATTTTTATTGTATTATCCTTGTGAGTAGGTTTGATTTGTGAGTCGGTCGAGAAAAAAAAGAGAGAGAGAGCTAGGATATAGTAGAATTGTGAGTGATTAATGAAAGAAAAATAATGATGATTAAGATGGTGTGACATAAAATCAGGATATTTGAGATTTTTCACTTTTTATAAAAGTTGCTTTATGTGAAAATGTTATAATTTATGTGATATGATCAAATTTAAAAATGCATCGTAATTTATGTGAATAAGAAAAAATAATAGATTAAGTTGTATATTTTAACCATAAGTCATTAACATAACTATTTTGTGTAGTTAAGACGAAAAGTATGACTCTTTAGACATACATAAGAGTAAAATAACACTAAAATTTTATTTATTTATTTTGAAATAAAATGGATAATATTTTACCCAACCTTATTCATACAGATTTCGACGTGTTAATCCAATTCATACACGAATATGTAAAATTACAAATATTCACTCTCGAGGGTTAGTCTCTTTGTCTTATTTTTTTCGATCCTTAAAAATATAATATTTGTTTAATTTAAATATCCCATAAACAACAATATAATATTTTTTATTTGGAAACTTATTGTTTTATAAAATTATCAAAACAATTATATTTTTTATTTTATGTTACATCAACTCACTCACTATTTTTTCTCTTTGATTTCTTTTTCTCACTTCTTTCACAAACATATAAATTATACTGTCAATCAATCCATTGTACTCCTTTCATCCCATATTAGTTATAATGTTGCGTAATAGATATACTATTCATCACGTAATAGAATGTCAGTTTGCTCATCAAACGAATTATTCATAATATTATCATTTTTTGATTCATATATATACAAAGAAATACAATATTTTTGAAATAAGGAAGTATTTATTATCGAAGGAGTAACAAATACAGTACGCGTATCAAAAACAAGTACTACAGTACAATCCAATTTTCAGGACTCAAACCCCTATTTACTAGTCCTTTTACACAAGAATATCCAATCAGATCCTACTCTAAAAGGGAAAAAAGAAAAAAGAAAAGAGACCAGATAAAAATAATGTTTACCAACCCACACAAAGAGTCGGAAAAAAGAAAAAAAAGTTCAATCCACACAATTTACCCCATTCACTCGACTCTAAAGTACATGTACAAGTACGAGAAATCGAACAAAATAAATCAATTCTCGTACTTTCAGTGGCGGCGACTGATATAGGTGATGGCCCACATGGTAAGAAGAAAATTACCGTTAGGCCGCACGGTTAATCATCTCCATGAACTGCTGCATCGACTGCTGCCTCTGCAGCCTCATCTCCTCGTTGAACCGCTCGATGAACGCCTCAACTTTCCGGTTCAGCTCCTCTTGCCCCGCCGATGGCTCCGTCCTCACCCGCGGCGGCGGCGGCGTCGGCGGTACTTGGGGGCCTTGTGTAATGGATTTCCATGTGGTTTCTAGTGTTTCCTCATGGCTTCGTGGATTCACGCCTAGAAAGTGAAATAAGAACATACTGATGAATAAAGCTATGAGAATGCAATTAGCTGCATCGGCACATCAATCATCTAGCTCATTCGTTACATTTCGTCACATTTAAATTTACAATAAGACATAATAATTGACCAAGACAAGCATTATCCATAACATAATTTCAATCATTCGAGACAAAAGACAACATGAGTACCTTTGCTAGTTAATTAGAAAAAAAATCATGTGATTAATCAATTGGATTTAGAGATTATGGGATATATGATAAAAATAAATAATTCGAACTCTTTTTTTTTTGAATCTCGAATTAAAATTTATCTCGATAAAACGAGATGGTAAAAACAACATAATGATATTCTTTTTACCTCCGAGACTAGATCTGGTCGGTCGCCGGGCCACGACCGACCCCGCACTTCCCCTTGCACTCTCAGATCCGAAACCCTCCCACTCCATTCTCCCCGCCACCACATCTTCCTCTCCACCTCCATCTTTCCCCTCCACTTCAATCAGCTCCTTATCAACCACCGTGGAGGCCGCCGTCGATTCCTTCTCAAGCTCAACGTCCTTCAATTCCACAGCATCACCACAATCCCCAAACCAGAACTGATCATAATCATTATCATTATGATTACCGCTTCGGCCTCGATCCGAGTCAGTGGCGCTGAAATCGATGTTCAGAGGAGGAGGAGGAGGATTGTTGTGGTGGTGGTTGTGATGAAGGCGAGAGGAGGCGGCGATGGTGAGGATGATGCAGTTGAGGACGAAGTACAGATACGGAGGGCGGAGCCAGGTGCGGAGATCGGGGATCTCCACGGAAGCGACGGAGACGAAGAGATCGGGGAAGAGGAGAGCGGCGACAGTGGCTGCGATGACGGCGGTGATTGCGCCGGCGATGATTTTGAGTGAGGCGGTGGTGGTTGTCGCCATTGTTGTACGGAAGAGAGAGGTGTGGGGGAGGCCGAGGAGGGGTTTATATATTGGAAACCGAAACGGGGGGTGAGGGGATGGGGTGTAGTTTGGTCTACGCGATGTGATAATGTGGGGAGGAATGAGAGCCGTTGGATGATGAGATTGTGGTCATGGTGCACATTTCGATGGTTTCAACTTTTGAAAAAGATCACACCGAGTTCATTCAAAGAGTCAAGGACCGCACTGAGTTCACACTGGCTTAAAGGTCCAGCACCGCAGCACTGACCAGTTATGTATGTGATACGCAAAAAATCCTCGACTATTAAATATTATTTTATATAACAATTATCATAAAATATATAATAATGATTGAAGCTAAGTTTTTCAAAGTATTTTTCGGACGAATAACAAAATTTCATCAATTCTGTCAATAATTCGTTTGAATCTCCTGTGTTATACAAATAGATGTTTGTGACACTCATTTTTTTTGACTTTAACTCAGAAAATTTTCAAGTTCTAAACTTGAGTTTAGCATTTAAAATTGACTTTAGCATTCAATTTTATTATTAATTTTTTGTTTAAATTAAGATGACGTGCACACACATTGAGCTACGCACTACTGGACTAGCAATTGAGCTCCATTTTTCAATGTCTGACCAACAGTGTGTTTAACTGAAAACATAAGCAGTTAGATATACCTTCAAATCTTCCATCATCAATTCTTCGAATTTTTAAACTTTTAATAAGATTAATTCCTTCAAATAAACTTTTTTTAATTATTAAATTATAATTTTATTTTATTTGATAACTTATGAGAAAAAAAAATAAATTACAGATTTAAATAAAGACATCACTCATCCGCGCCACAATTGACACGGCGACTCCTTTTTGGATGGCAAACCCGATTCGGATGAAAGATATTTGCTGGTTAGGGACAGGTGCATTTGCGTTGGCTACCTTGGAGATGCGGTTCAGCAGGATTACCGCGTCCTTGGCAAAGGCACCAAAGGTGTCGGTGGCGAATGGGATGAAAATATGCTCGTTAACACGACAACCTTCCTCGTGTTTTTTGACCTTACCGACCGCTACGTCCTCAGCGGCCTTCCCGTCACTGGGATGTGCCATAAGGGAGACACATGTAACATCCACACAACTGTGCCGACCTTGTTCCAAAATAAACTAATATTTGTTTCATTTTTAAAAAGGTCTCAGTGTCCTCCCAACGTTTACAGGAAAGTCTCATCGCTGACTCTGTCTTAAACTATACGTAATGCATCCCCCATCCACGGCGATATTGGTGAATTGTTCCAAAACTGAATACAAATCGCCCATGAGTCCATCCATGTCATTCCTCCTATGAGTAACCTCCGACAAACATGTAAAACTTCGACAGCTACAAAATCCAGAAAACTGGCCGATGTTATCTAGAAGACGAAGCAAAAACTACATGACTGTACAACCATCTGTGATCAAGACTTGAAGCTCGACTACAACATATGAGCCAACTCCAGAACGAGCGACCCTCGTAAAAGGACTTAAGCGACTGTTGTTTAACCAATCACAACCTTCTACTGCGTTTCATGCGTCTCCTGCGTCGTCTGGTATACTGCTCAAACAAGGACCAGCTGTTTTGCTTCTCGTATGGATCAACCCAGCTCCTATCCTCCTCCACGGCCTTTTCCCATCGATCCTTGAAGATTTGGAGCTCCAGCGTTGATTTCCTCCTTACCTGTGCATGATTCAAATTGACAAAGATGAGAACCATCCAAGAAAATAAATGATCATGGCATATAGAGGGCTCAAATCTGACTGATTACACAATTTACAGTCGCACTGTTATACATCATGATATTTACTAGTGCATGTGATCATTATGCAAGAAAAACAGAAATAAACAGTGACGGATTATGAATATCTGGATTACCAAAAAAGAAGAAGAAAAACAGCATTGGTAGAACTTACCCATGATCTCATATCAAAAGTTGGCTTTGTTGATTCCTGTGAACTGGGTATCTGCAAACATATCATGCACGAAGCAGAATAAGCATTGCAAAGTATAAGGTAGAGACAAACCAGGATTTTTTATTTTTTATTTCATCATACACCACAAAGATGCATAATGTACCTTGCCAAAATATATATTGTGCCAAAACATATGTATCTTGAAACCTTTAGCATAGAGTTTGTATAACTACAAAGAGGACCAGACTCCATGTAATGCCTTACTGTCTAATGCTTCAAGTTCAGAGTTCAGACATTGCATCCACCTAGAATCTGAGGATGGGAACAGGCCTCCCTGACCACAGAACCAATTGAACTTGGCATGACGATAAGGTGGAACCGAAGAGGGCAACCAAAGATACTCCTTTACAAGCTTTCTCCCACTTAAGCCTCCATGCAAGGTCTATCTTCTCCAAAAAAAAGTTAACTGATCTTCTTGTTGAAAACTTTTACATAGTAAATGATAATTTGAAGGGACCATCTTTTGAACTGGAAGTCTAGAATAACATTAAATGACAAGATGAATTATTTATCGAGCAACTAAGTGCCAAGCACTAAAACATAGGCAAAGTCGGATACTTATTTGCACTGTTATCACCCAATGCAGCTCATGAAAAGAAATTCCTGTCTTTGATCGCTTTAGACAAACATTCCTCAAGCAGAAAACAGCATATGGCTACTTATGACGCTTTCGTATGAATTAGAGCCACTTTTGATTCTGAAAAATTTGTGTACTAAAAGCTCCAGTTTATTCCATCTCCCTTGTAACTGTCTATACTTAACAGTATCTGGCAGACAGCTTGTGAAGAAAACAATTTAATTGTAAGACAAGCGTCCTGTTGAATGTCAACCGACCTTTTTCTCTGATGCGCCTCCCAACGTTTGAATGCCCTGATGAAGTACATATTCACTATCAACAACACCAACCTTTCTGGTACGATCACCCTGCAGAGCATCATAAAATAATATCGAGAATTCACAGTTTATGGAGCACAAGGGATAAAAAATATCTAGCTTAGGAGGATAAAAAAGCAAAACAGCAGAAAATTGTTGAATTCTGCACAAAAGTCACCAAGTGACTTATTTTTCATGATCATAATCCCCCTTCTGATATTATACATGTAATCCAGATTTAGCAGAACGTAAGACAGATTGTCAAGCAGAATCCTGTTCGAGAACTACCCATGCAAGCACCCATGTTATGGAACACACATCATTATGCCTTACTTTATAGCAGAACTCACCTGTGCACAATAACCAAACTTGAAATCCAATCCCCAACCATGGACAAGATCATTCTGAGACAGAGAAGAAGCAAAGGCACCAATCCAAGAGATGTGAAACACTGAAATCAGCACTCTTAAGTACATGCATTATATACAACACTGCACCTCTGTTAACATAGAATACCTGTATTAGATGCCAAGCACAATTCCAAGCAGCCCTTGAAAACACAGGTGCCATTCCTTCCACCCACCTATGATAAGATGCATAATTTACAACATGGATGATGGAAAGGTAACTAATGAGTATCTTCGCTAAGGATGCTCATTCTATCTCAAACCTTAAGTTATTTTCTTGACAATATTCATGGATATGAAAACATTTCAAGCATAGCAAATAGCTCTATGAACCAGTACTGAGCTTTTTTTATTTGAATATGATTCTAATCAATACTCGACCATTTTTCTTTCTTGCTCTTCTAGCTGATCTCGACCGCATCGAACATATCAGAACTTCAAGTTCACTTGGTGTAAATAAGCTGGTATATAACAATGCAGAGAGTCAAAAGTTCTGTTAGTTATTTACCCAGTGCAAGGTGGCGCACGGCTCTCGCTGGAGCATTTCATACTGCCTCTGTCCTCAAACACCCTTCTGCATGGAGGAAAAAGATTCATGCTGCCAATATTATTGGATAAGGGTTGTAGTAACAAATGTTACAGAAGGTCCTGAAGGCTACCTGTGTACTTTCTTTTTACTGTTGCGGACAGTAATTCGATGATGAATATCAGTAGAGTTTGGGTCCAAGGCAGGCTGCGAGATTTCTAGCCCCTCTGATTTGACAATATCCAAGTACCTGATCATGGCAGGAACATAATACACATTAAATATTGGAAAGCAGAAAAAAACATCAAGATAATCCCAATAAAATATAAAACAATGAACACCACTGCAATTGAGTAATGCATGGGCACAGTTGTAACTCGTAACCAGGTGAAACCATGATGATTATCTTTGATGGCCATACCTCTCAAAAAAATATCTTGTGAAAAAGAGGAGTAAAGTTCTATTTTTACTAATCACAAAATTCACAGTGTGAATAAAGCCCACAAATGTCTTGTGTCTCTAACTAGTACTAGTCAAATTTAGGTGAAGTCAGGACCACAATTATATAACTACGAAACAACTTATTTACTCTGTCAGAAGGAGATCCTTGCACCAAAAAGGAAAAAAACAGACCATCTCAGCTCAACTAAATTAATCAAAGTACCTCCCAGGGTTGAAGTTTTCCACCCCCAAATCTTCATCCCACAGGAAAATGTAATCATAGATGGACACCATAGAAGGATGAAGAAACCGCTTAGCAAACCACCTGAAATGAGGAGTAAAACCAATATTAATGTTGAGAGTTGATCTTAACATGCTAATGCAAATGGTTCTTAAGTTCCTTTTTGGTATCGATGCATTGTTGACCTCCAAGAACCAGAACAAGAGAGACAAATAAATATTGTTGGGAAATCCATATTCTCCTTGCTCAAGAAAATGTGTAAAAGTCCACATGCACAACACAAAGATCGCTCCATCTTGACCTCTAAATTTTGTTAGGGGATATCCTAAAAACTAGTTAGTCCACATGCACAACACAAAGATCGCTCCATCTTGACCTCTAAATATTATTAGGGGATATCCTAAAAACTAGTTAATCCAGGTGCAGAGCATCAGTAAACTGATTCTCTAATGCCTAACAGTGAGGACCTTACAAACAGGCCAAGTTACTGTAAGATCTTCCAAAAGACAACAAGGGGATATAGACCTATACTTTGTTTCATTAACGCAAATTCGAGTTCTAAAAACTCGCAGAAGGATGTATAACAGTCTAGCAGACGTACCACTTTGTTTGATTTTGAGCCATCACGTGTATCGCCCTGTTGCTCCAATCCAAATCAGACCAGCCATTCATGTTTCCATCGTAATGAAAAAGAATGACTGTGAAATCCTCTGAAAGAAACTGAATTAGAATAAGTGAGAGACAAGTTTCACAAAATCAGTTGAAATAATGCAAAGGAAGCAGATTACAGAAAATGATACCTTGTTAACTATGGTATCCACATTATGCTTCTGTTTAATTCCAACTGCCATGGCAAGCAAGTTGTGATTGATGAAAGAGTCACCCTGAAATACCAGAAAAAATCTCACATGGCAAATGAAACCATAGGAATCAATTATGTAAAATAGAACTTCAAATCAATTATTTGTTGGTGTTGAACACCTCAATACACTATGAATGACACATGATCTGTCCTTGATGAAAGGATGCCAGGAATTTACCTCAGTCCTCGACTTTGACCACAAGGAACTCAACTCAAGGTCAGTCCTTGACTGAATGATACCATGAGGTAAACTGTACAATCTCTCAACAGACATTTCCTAAGTCATAACAAAGATACCACAAAGCCAAAAAAACAAAAACAAGTTCAGATTCTCGGATCACAATATCTTCCACAAGAGGCACATGCATTTGAATATTAAGCTAATAAATTTAAACCATATTTGTTCCCACCCTCCGTGTTCGATCATGATAGTTAGTAGTTACCTTTACACTATTGGAAGGATGTAAGTCTGCTTCTATCTGAGAACATTAACACAAAGGAAACAATCAGCCTTAACTTGCTAAGATTCTCATCAAACTTAAAACAAAGCAAGACTACCAGTACAAGAACAAATTGTCAGATCCTAATGCAGCCATAGAAGAACAACGCCAGCAAACCACACTGACCAAAAACTGAGAGGCCTAAGCCTAACAAGGGAGAATTGAAACGAGGATTTGTCATAGACTTGAGGACCTAAACATAAAAATGGAGCACCAAATAGCATAAATGCCCCCTCTCGCTCCAGTCACAATTAGTTCTTTTCGCCTTTGAGCTACTCCTATTCATTGGAACTTACTATCAGCTAATGAAATCTAGTCAGTAAACGGAGGCTTCAACAAACCAGATAATTACTAATCTACTAAACGACAACAAGACAGGATGAAAATTCACCAAGACCAAGGTGTGAGCATACCTCTGTCTGTAGATACTGATAATTTGTAGTTCTGTATACAACAAACAACATAACTATACAAACAATTGCCATAAACGGCAGTTGCTTCAGCCGATATGCATGCATTCCTTGGAAACCCTGGAAGAGTACAGTGAGCAATGAAGGTTATCATAATTCACACACTATATGTTATATTAACATCAAGAAGAACATAGACTTTTACCGAATCAGAAAGAGCATTTCTTTTCTTTGGCAGCCATTTCCATGATTTGGATGTCTCCATAAACATTCAAGGAGTATTTACTTTCAAAAAGCACTGCAGTGTTAAGAACACAGAATCACAAAACAATGTATGAGATCCAATGATAAAGGAAGAAGGAAACAAACAAAAACAAACTGTCCCAGCTAAGGTGCAAAATTAACCAAACCATATGAAACTGTTTCTCCCACAATAGCAAACAATTTGAATAGGTAAGCCATTAACTTCATAGCATATAAGAGAACTATTTGCGTTCATGGAAGATGAGAGGCTCGAAATTCGACTTCTCTCATGAGTAACCTATTATTAGTTCCTCATCATACACTATTATCTTATATTTTCTTTCTTTTTGCAGAACCAGGTTTTCAGTGTATTTCTTCACCATCAACGAGGTTTTCAGTGTATTGCAGACAAGTAGTTTTTGATACTCTTGACCTTATATGACATAAAGCACAAGAAAACCACAACAAAGTTATCGTCAAGAATGAGAAACCTTGATCATCACAACAGAAGCCAGCCAATCTTAAGCCATTAGTCATTGACGCCCCCTTCAGACATACCATATAGAATCACCCCAAATCTAAACCGCAGCCTTAATTCAAAGGTCAGCTAAGTTACGAATTTCTTCTCATCAGAGAGATACGAAAACTACTAACCAGTGGATAGTCTGGATACTAACACTCCACAAAATCTACATCATAAACTCGTGAACACTATCCCCCTCATCCTCGACCCCACGCACCTCAAAAGGTTTAACCACATTTCCAACCTTATGAACCAAAAACAAACAATAATTCACCAGAATTATACCTAACATTACAAACATTCCCTCTACGCATTCAAGAAACATCTCCCTCGAACGCAACTCAGACACAGGATCATCACAATGCACGAATTGCCGAATTCCTCTCCTCAGCGAAATCAAACAAGATTCCTCGCCCTAACTCGATTCTTCAAAGAAACACAAAACGGCATTCCAAAAACTCGCAAGAAAATGCAATCAACAAAAAAACAAACTCGATGCGCAAGAAACAGAAACAACTAAAAGCGAAACAGAACCGACAACAAAGACGAACAACACGTAACGAGGAGACAAACATCGAGATTCGAGTAGAATGACGATCGATTCAGTTCCAAGATCAGCTTCCGTTTCCGTTTCCGATTCGAGCGCTGAAAGCAGCTGCGGCGTTGACGGTGGCGAAAGCGATCGGTTTCTGGTCGGAGATGGAGACAGCGCCGGCGACGGTGACGGAGCGGTGAGGGGAGAGAGAGAGAGAGAGAGAGTAATGCGGAAATTTTGTATGAAACGAAGAGCCGCGTGTCTCGTCCCACTCGTGAAAAAGGTGATGGTGTTGATTGATGATGATGATGCTTGATTTTAGGCGAGTGATTGAATTCAAGACGAAGAAAATTACAACTTGCAGTTCCAACTTCCAAGGCCAATGTAGGGTAAATGGGGCAATTTTGTCCGAGAACATAAAATTGTGGTACTACTGTGTTAGAGAGAGAGACGTTTTCTTTTGATAAGAAAGAGAGTAAAGTTGTTACAATAAAGTAAAATTTCTGAAAAGAATTTTATTAATTATTTAGAGAGAAAAATGTGTGCTGAATTTTGTTTTAAAAAATCAATATTTAATTAGTGATAATAAAATACTTTCTCAATCCCACTTTAATTTATTTTTTATCAATCGTAATTTATTTATAATATTTTTATTTTTTAATTATTTGATAATAAATTTATATTAATATAATCAAATTATCCTCAAATCTTTTTTTCTCGTCATTTTTCATTTTCTTCTAAACCCTACTTATATCCCACTATCAATTAAAAAATTCTTTTTTCATCAAATTTCATATAAATTAAACACACATGTAAAATTACATGTTATGTCAAACTATTACAAATAAATTGACACAGAGCGAGAATATTATTGGAGTTCAGCGAGAAATAGGTATATTTTTAACACATAATGATTATTTTAGTATATATAGGAGGAAGTTTTTAAAAAATATCTTTTACATTTTGAGACAATTCAAATAAATAAATATTGTTTATATTTACGAAGAAAATAACTCATTATATTTAACCAATAAAAAAACAAAAAAATGATGGAATGTATACCATGGGTACTATTAGATTTCCTTTTTGTACATGGTAATGCATATGGTGGAGATTTATGGTTTTTTCACGTCGATAACTCTTTCTTTCTTTTTTTCTTTCTTTTTTTTTTTTAAAAAATTCCTCACTTCAATATTCACAATCCTTTATTTCATATGTTTCATAATATATATAATATTTTTTCTTTTATTTTTTGAATTGTTTAAATATATTTGTAATTTTTTCTTTTTGAGCAAAATTTTAATAAAAAAAGTTCAAATCAAATTTTTATTATCGTATGTCTATTATCTTCCCTCAATAACCTCATTATCCCAACAGATATATTTTTTTCATCAAATTTTATAAAAATTTAACATATATAAAATATGATGTTACATTAAACAGTTGTATCTATTATGAGCGAAAGGGGTATTTTTTTTATTTTAATACGCATTTATTCATTTATTCAATACAACTCCATAGAGTGAGATATTTTCGGAAAAAAGGGATTTAGCCTTGGACGTTATCAAAATTAATTTTGGAAATATGAATTCCTTTTCTTATTAAGAAGTTTGATATTGATGAGTCAACAGTATCAACCGTCAAAGACTAAGAGGAGGACCACTTCAAAGGGGCCCTTTCTTGATAAGGAAAAATCCCAAGTACAAGGACAGTGCTGCTATCTTAGTACTAGACTTGTGACCACACAGATACTAAATGTGATCTAGCAACAAGCCCATGACTCAAAGTGACCGAATCCCCAATCATAGATTCATATCATATGCTATGATTGATAACCTTTAATTACTTACCCGTAGCTGTATTCTGGTCGTATTCATTTTTCTTTTTTCTAAATACATCATTGACTGTTTTGGGTATCGCGATCGTGCACTGAATCACCATCATTAATCGTATTCTCAGCGGATTGGAGTTGATTCATTCCGTTTAAAGTTTGCACTGACTCAATCATTTTAAAGCTTGACCGCGATTATTAGTTGGCACGATTATCAGATTACGAGATAAAGATTACTTCATCAGTTTACAGGCCAATGTAAACACCTGAAAATCGACCACAGAATGCATCATCCACTGGAAACCAGCCCCGGCTTCCGACATAGAAGGAATTGATTCATATAAACACACATCAGTATTATACATCCACAAGACCAAACTCCTCATCCATGATGTGATGCGGAGAAAATAAAAAAGATCATACTGACACGAATTACTTATATTTTACTGAACTATGAAGTATGTATACATATATCTGTATAATACGTACAAGGTTCTACAGATCTTCGGAGTACACAGGTACAAAGTCATCCTATCCATCAATTCTAGTAGGATATATTTGCCATACACAATTACATATAGGCTTGTAGCATCACATTCGGATGATCAACACAGACGGTTTACTTGAATTCGTAGTAGGTGTACACTTATACGCCGGACTTCGCTCTATGGAGATTAGACGGTATAGTCAAAATGCAAAAGGCAGCGAGGATCGTCTTGGGAGATTTTTGGCCCCCTCAGTAATTTGTCGTCTGTCATTGTATGTTATGGTATAGTAATATCAGGTTCAATTCCTGAGCTGATTTGGCTAGTAAACCACCTCTCCTACAGTTTTCTCAATGTTAAAATGCATATTCCACAAGTATATACAGTTTACCAATAACAATACAAGCACATAATAAAAACAGTAAATAAGAACGATAGAGCTACCTGCGCATATAATAACTTAGAACAGGAAAGAAAGGCGATAATTCGAGGGAAGGGGCTAAAGGCAGATCAAAGGAAGAGCCTTGTTAGCCCTAACTTTGACATTGAGAAAAACAAAAACACGCTTTCACTGTTTGGTCGTACTGTTCATCTTTCACCGGCCAAACACATGTGCACCGTTAGAGTTCCACGTTTTCGGTACAAATACGTTTATGTGTTTTGCCTGATTCTTTTCCTTTAAATATGTTAGTTTCAATGTCTAGTAAAGTACCTCGGCAGAACAAATAATAAGAAATACAAAAAACGGGAAGATGTCCCTCTTCCCACCACTCTTGCCTCCGTGTCTCACCACACTATCGGATCGACCAAGCCAACAAGCCTTACCTCACAAGTGTAGGAAGAACCTTTGTACTATCTGCAGCTAGTTAAAACACTGTTTGTCACTCTATCCTGTGGAAATCAAACCGAGCAAGCATATCATTTTTGCTTAGCCAGACGAGAATCAATTTAATGATAAAACACAAAAGTAGTAACAAAAAAGAGATAAAAATAACTAGAGAAGTCAACATAAGGATGATACCGTTGTTCTTGATGCAGACCAACTCCAACCCCACGAGGGGCGGAAATGGTTGAGCAGATTGTAAGATATATCAGGAAATGGGAAACCATATTGGCGATCAGGAAAGATATATCAATGTCACGAGCATTTGATGCCTCAGTATGAATAAATTGGGGCATAAACTCCGGAAGTCATTACAGAAGCTCTGAAAGACCAATGTCTGGGTGTTAGCCTTTGAGCACTAATGCCAAGGGAATAGAAGCTGCTGAGTAGTGCTTTAACTTTAGCAAGAAGGTAGGAAAAGAATAAAAGATCTAATCACACACTGAAGTAAAAATGCGAACTGTTACCTCAGCCCTTGCAGATCCAATCATTTCAAAGGTTTCTAAGTCACAGAATTTTACTGTTCTGTCAGCTGAACCTGGACAATTGGGGGGAAAAAAGAAGAAAAATCACCACACGTTAATTTCTTCAATAGCCGAATAGGTGATCACAAACAACAGATTCAAGATCACCTTACAAGCTTATATCAATATAACCACTTCAACACAGGCCAGAGGAAGGAAATGCAGTTAAGGAATCAATTATAAATCAAAAAAGTGAGGCAGGCTCTTCTCTCTTGCATAATTGGCATAAAAAACGACTTGACTAAGTCATTTATTGCAAGTAATCCCATAAAAAAATTACCAGAAGAAGGTAACTTCCTTGATATTCAGCACACCAAAAAAAAAAAAAAAAAGGAAAAGAAAAAAGATTTTCATAACATATCTTAAGACGTAAACTTCCGCAATGTATTCCAAATGATATGTCAACTGCTTGAATGCTGTTGAAATAGTCATGAAGGGAGCAAGAAGGTGGACGAAACAGGTTTTCATGTTTTTCGTCAAAGCGCCTGGGCACAGATCCTGCTGGAAAAACACCCTTAAGGTATTTCAACAAAGCATCCAGATGTAGAAGGCTGTCACGTCAGGGCACAGCCCGTTGCTCACAAACACTGCTTTAGGACAATCTGCATTGCGTCTGGGCACGGATCTCGACTTCCAGATCTTCGTGTTGTATCTTAACTGTTCAAGTCAAGGCATACATATACTCCATGTTATTAGATCTTTATTGTACGAGTGGGTGAAATCAATTCAGAGAGAATCCTCTAGGGTTGGTGCTTGGCCCTTTGACACTCTGAACAAAGACACAGACAGAAACCACATCACATGCCAATGCCATGCCCCGTCAAAACAAGCGACTTCAAAACTGGAGCTGATAACATTTAACGGTTAAGGATCGATACGATCAAAGAAAAATAAAAAAAAGGATACGAAGATTACGTGAGAAAACCTCATAGAAAAGACGAAAACTTACGACAAAATTTATTATTAAAATCAGATATACAAATTATGTTTCATGAACCACACAAGAAAAAATATTTTAAAAAATATGATCTGATCAAGATATGATTTTTCAATTTTCGAAACGCATAGTTTCTGTTTTAGGTTCGTCAATATCAACCTAGGTGACTTTAACATATGTCTTGATCCTTTAATATAAACCAACATCTCTTCTTTCTCCTCGGCCAGCGCCGACGTGTAAATAACGTAACATCATATTGGTCATGTTTTGTTGGGATAACCCATATGACGTATGGACCGCAGATTTTACATATTTGTCCACAAGAATCTTTCACCAAATCTACTCAAAACCACTATGGTTTGATGTTGTCCCATTTCTCTCTATTCCTATCTCAACATCTCTGTTGTATGTGGGTAATCCTGATGTATAGATTGCTCCTGGTTTGGTGTAGGAAAATGAGAGGCCTAATTCATTACTTGTTTCAATACTAAAGTTTCAATGTTACGCTAAGAAAGCGAAAACTTATGACGAATTGCGATTTTTTAGAATGTGATTTATGATCTCCACATGGATACGTCGAAGTCTATACAGAGTCACCTTAAGAATTAAAGATCAGAGTCACACCATGTTGCTCCTTCTATGATTACATTTAGCAAAGCTATACATGCAATGACATCAAAAAATAGTCATTAGACAGCGAAGAACCTATCTAAAACATCAAACAGATAGCTACGAGAAGTTATTCAAGGTATGAATCGTGCATCGTCCCATGGTATGATGAGCTCAGTATCGCTTACTTCGCCGATATCTTCCAAATCCCATTCGCTTGGCACGTCAACGGCATCCCAAGAGATGCTGCACATACTCGTATGATCAAGATGCTCTAAAGTGTCAGCCTCTCCAACAAGACCGCTAAAAATGCTCGACGGTTGAATAGTATTCGGGACGATCGAACATTGGTTAGCTTCCAACGACCCAAAACCCGCGTGCAAGACCTGTAAATCCTGATATTGAAACGGAGAAAGAACCGAAGAAGCCACGAGATTCTCGTTATCTCCGTTCTTATTCATAGCGTCACGCAATGTTTCGTCAAGATCACGAAGCAAGTTATTCGATTCATTGTCATATGTATTCGGCACTTGGGTCGAATTGTTAGCCACGGTGGTCGTGGTTGTTGTGGAGGTGACGAAGGTGTCCGATGTCTTGCGCTTCTTTTTCTTCCTACCACCGCCAACGGGCACATTCCTGAGGGTGCCACCACTAGTCCAATGCCTCTTACAAGCCTTGCAGAAATGCCTAGGCTGTGACTTGTTGTAGTTGTTGTAGTAACAGAACTTTGTGTTCGTCGAATCGCATCTTGGACACTTCAATGGCTCTGAATTCTGTTGGTTCTCTTCCTCATCGTCTAGTCGATTTCGCCTCTTGATCGCGGGATGCCTAGGAGGTCCGATTAGGCCGGGATCACCATGGGATGGCATGTGAACTTTCTCATGCTCATTTCTTGAAACTTCCTTTGTCCCGAAACCCATCTCTCAAACAACACAAGATAAATGAAAAGAAGAGCCTAGAGCTTCAAAATAAGAAACGTTGATCAATGCACAGAAATGTCGACGAAGAACACCGAATAATGAACATAGTAAGAACTTTAGCTATGTAACATGCGTATATAGCTTTGTCTCAGTGGTGATTTATATGTGATATTGTATGAGGAAGAGATGAAGATGATTTGAACTCTTTGATCAAAGAAACCTAATAGAAGTGAATGTGAACTTACGGCAAACCAGAAACACTCATCAATAACAATGTTAAGTCCATGAACTTATATATAAAGAACAGGCGACACGTTTCATGCTTGTAGAATAAAATGGTGAAGTATATATCTTAGTTCTTAAGGAGACTACTAGGATGATGACACGTGGACCAATCTTGACCCTTGATAGTGGCTTTATATGCTTGGCCACTAGGGTCATGAAACTTTGATGCAAAGCTGACTACGAAAGGGTTAAATTTGTATAAGAAAGTGTAATTATAAGGTGAGGGGGCGGTGGATTTGGTGATTTTTGTGAAAGGGACAAGAGAATAGAGTGGGACTCTTGGTAGGTCTAAAATGATTAAAAAGGAAAGGTTGGGTTCATCTGATGGGCCTCGATAATACTTCTAACTTGTTTAAGTTCTTAATGATTACATATATGTTTTCGTATCAAATTAATTATAATAATTTTTTTTTATAAATTTTTAAATTTAATTATAATATTATCAAATATAGTAATTTTATTTGATTAAATAATTAAAATATTCTTATTTTTTTTACATCACATCACATCATTATCATTTGTCATTTTTGTTTTAAGCTTTAATCATTTACTGATCGAAGGAACAAACATGAAAATGCACCAAAACTTTATTCCCCCACACAAATATACGTATCCATTTCTTATGTTGTATTTTTTTTTGTCCGGAGGGAGCGGGTATATGTGATTTGTTCATCCAAATAGTGGTGTGAGAATCTTGTTGGTTTAGAACGGAACCTATGTTATACATGGTGTTTAGAACATAAAATTCTCATTGTAGATAGGACTTCTGATCATCATGAACATTACGTAAACTTATGCTCAAGTTAATGTCACAACTTGATGTTGTCCATTTATAATTCCATCTTATACTGCCATTGCACAACAAGAAGATATGGTCATTGGTTGAACATCTTATAATGCAATCAAAGAGATACCGACGAGGATGCACCGATACAAATAAAATGACTGTATAAATGCTATGTTAACATAAGTGCATGATTTTCATGGTCCTCAAATCATATAATTTGAAACATCTATAGTACTAGGTAGGCCCTGAGGTCACCTCAACTAATATGTCAAATCGATAAGACATAAGTTCACCAAACTAAATGAATAGCCTTGTGATCAAAACAAGAACATGGAGCACCATCTTAGAATAAATTGTGATGTTTGATGTTACTAGCCATAATACTACTAATAGTCTCGATTGCTAATTGATCCACTTATCTTCCGTCTTTATGCATCATCCTAATTGATAAAATGAAAAAAACATGAGGAGAAAAATGTTTCTGTAAGAACGTAACCAATTGATTACGTGAATCTTATTGATTAATTATAGAAAAAATCATTTTGAGATATGATACCACACAATGGGTGTTAACAAGGTTTTATCTCATCCGCGAGGGTTATACTACTATCAGTGGGGTTTTGTTTCACTCGATCGATTGTCGCCGTTGTAGCTCCAACGCACCCATCTATGAATTTCATTCACGGTGAAATTTGGTTCAACAAAGGTATACTGTTTATAAGAGTAAAACAGGCATGGACAGATAAGTGTCACCTGTTTCTTGTTAACAATGTCCATGTTATTTGTCTCTCGCTTCTGTCCATTGTCTTAGGTAGGACAGCTACATTACCCATAATTAAATTCATCATCATTGTTCCTAATCTACCCTTCAGATCTTGAGTTTTCATAAACAAATATTTGGAGAGGAACATTTTGGATTGGTGCTCATCGTCTTTTTTCTTTCTCATTGACTTTTATTTTTTTAAAATTAAAATTTAGATTTCATTAAAATAAAACAAATTTGACATTCCTTAATCTCCTGGATGGTTAAGCAGAGAATTGTGCTTCTGAAGACTGTTCAGGGTAAGAAAGAGGCCGAAGAGCGACTTGCTGGTATACAGCAATCTGCAGGCTTAACTAATGCTGAAAAGTATGTCTCCAAGGATGTGTGGTATGAGCTGCTATGTCCTTCCCCGGCTGTGAGGCGGATGCTGATCACTGGATGTGGGATTCAGAAAAGATGCCGGGATAACAATGTTAGCACGATCGGGATGACTTCTTGCTTGTTCTGCCTAAGCGTTACCTTATCCCTGCTAGGGAACAGAGTGCTGTTTCAAGATGAGTGCAGGTAGCCAGGTACAGCTCATTGATATAGAATACAATTATCAACCGGGCCCAACTGTTAACCCAAAAGTCTAAGCTAATGGGTTATGGGTTCCTCATATATATATTCTACTCTTTTTGTTTCTTCACGGTCGATGTGGGTAAACCTGCTCACACATATGAACTCGTCGCGACTGTTTTCATGGAAAGAAGACCGGAAAATCATTAGCATTTTCCAAAAAGATCAAGGAAATCCTTCTCAACGGAGTAGGAAACAGAAAATTGATGTGTGCTGGTTATACTCAAACCCGTATTGTTTTGCATATGAATAGATGATAACTTGTACAGATATCTTGTATGTACAGTAATGCTGAAGCGAAAGATCCATAGTCATGAAAATGCATAGTTCGAAACTCATGAGTTGGATCTGAATTTTCACCATTCAACATGATATGTAGGTCTAATGTCGCACATAGATAAGGAGAAGGCAACGGTACCCGAACATACTAACAGATCCAATTGGCTCGTCAAGCTAGTCACAAGTTGATCAGATAAGAACTCTGATACCCAAATACGATCCACAGCTCAAGCAAACTCGATATATATTTATAGCTAACATATCTTTCTCATGTATGAGTATGTGTCAAGTTTCTGGATACATAAACTAAGTAGTGAGATCGAAGCAAATTTCAACATTAATAATCGGTAAACTAACTCTCCGCCACCGACTGAAGCTGTTTACCAATAATTCGTACAGAACCATGTTAGCCTAAGATGCAGTCAGCTGATCGGATCTCGCCTAACTTGAACTAAACATGGTTCACAGCTAACCTTCAGCTACAAATCAAGAACCTGAAGCCCGAAATCTGACAACCTCATTCATTTTCGGCAGCTTCAGCAGCAGCTATCTCCGAATCCAATTTGTTCATGAACTCCTCACTCACATGCTTCGTCACCGGGATCATATCATGAATCACGCTGGGGTCTAATCCTGCACCCCCTCGCTTGGTGAGCCGACATATGTGGCCTTTCTTGTTGATTCAGATGGACATTGCAGAGCTCATATGAGATTCCTCCTCGGTTGTTGCATCCACAATATAGTGCATACCAACCTAAATGTAGCAGTAAACAATGAAGATGGAATATTGGGTTTGTTCCGCCGTGATCACAAAGTGAAACAGGACACTTGGATCATAACAAAGTGTACTTCACAAGGAAGACGGATCAAACCTTTGTTAGCCTAACTATAACCGGAACTGCTGAAGCATCAAACTGCTGGAATTCTTCATCGCTAACATCAACCTCTGGCTGCTCTCCATCAGCGACAGCAGCAGCGATAAGAACTTTTGGAATCCCAGTATTGCTCAAAGCAGCCTACAGAAATTATAGTTGAATCAGCCACGAAGATCTCCCAGGGACGACCAGATGTTGGCTAAGTTACAAAATAACATGGCCGGCCGGCATTTTGAATAAATCCAGGGGATTCCATTCACTTAAAATGACTAGAAATTACTTCAAACAGTGACATGATCCAGCAAGTAAAAGTCATTGGATGTATGTCAATCATATCACAAATCGTGGTATCATCATAGAAGATCTCATCTAATGTGGTTAACGGTTATGGTAAGAGGAAAAAGAGACACCTTAATTGCCGCACCTAAGGCATCCAGAACGTTTCCATCTGATCCAACCACAAGACCATCAATATAAAGATCCCAACAAATCTTGCCTTCAGAAACGCAGAGAGCAGCACGATCAATTCCCGCCCCGTGGAACAAAATGAATTCATAACAATCAGAAGGATACGGACAACGATCGCAAGTAGTTTCATGATATTTCAGTTACTCGCAAGTAGAATATCAACAAAATCACATATCAAGATCCGGAACGTACAACAATAGTTTAAGTGCCATGCATTTTGTCGAGTTTAATTTTTATACCTGCTCCGCTGTTGCTACCCAAGAGACAGCGCTGGAGAGCAAGACCAAGTTCAGAAGAAAACTCTTCACCCCCTCTGCCCTGAGGATGATGATAGACAATGAGTTAACATGTCACAAGCTGCAAGTAAGATGAGCAATATAGCTGCATAGCGCCAAAAATATAAAATTTTATGGGGGCCAATAATCCACCTGGGAAAACATTGTAAGCAAAAGACAAGTTCTAAAAGAACTCGAACTCAATCCAAGTGGTTAGATACAAAACAGGTAAAGCAGTAACAATTATGATTAGCATCAATAAACACATGAAGTTGGGTAACAACCTCAAAAGGAGGCGATGCTGTTGAACTGCAATCTACGTTTATATAAACCTTCCCCTTGTCAGGTTGTGATGCACTCGGTTTTCCCAGTTCTGCCTGCAACATAGCAGAATATGATATCACATCACCCATTAATTTCTAACACGAAAACTTCGCCTTAAAATGAAACCGTGCTATGCGCATGATAGACATCACCAGAAGTTAAGCGAGTCAATTATGACATAACTTCAGACTAGCAATGGCTTTCGTCTCACCCTAGCAGAGCCATTTGCCTGTCATTAAAGCCCCGACTTAGGAGAACCAATGAATCACCGTAGAATTCGAACCAATGAAACAAATCAATACAAAACAGAAGTTCATTGGTATTGAGTGGAAAAGAAGCAAAACCAGAATTAAAATAGAGCAACTGGGGAATGACGCCGGTTTCAACCGAGATCGGACGGTAGGTTTGTATTCTTCTTCCATCACAACGAAGATCTTGAGCAATGCCAGCTTGTATAGAGTGCTTTTCTCCTCAAGAAAGACACATCGCGGCACATGGATTGAAGAAATATGAAAATATCTATATTTTATATCATATTAATTTATCATATCATCATTTTTATTGTTATTTATTTCTCTTTATTACACATTCAAAAAATTCATTATCGATACAATTCAACACAACATATTCTTATATCAGAATACAATGTTTCAATTGTATTATGACGAAAATAATATAATTAAAATAATCATTTATGTATTATTATAAATTCACGTTAAATAATATTCTATTCTCACTATGCAGAACAAATATAACACAAATAAATAATACTAATAAAACAAACAAAATAACTCGAAATATAGGAGACAAGGTGTTACACACCCCAGCATATTTGTAATTCGATCCCTTTTACAGCTCCTTTTTTTTTCCCTTCAAATACAACAAACTACGCAGTCAAATCTGAAGTCACGAAATTCACCCAAAGCACTGAACTTGCTTCCTAGATCACGCGACCGCAGCCACACCACCCCTTGCCACACCATTTTCCCAATCCCACGCAGATCTTTCCACCTCTCTCTCCGCCACCCCACCCACACCAGAACTCTCTCCTTCCTCATCGGCGGCGGCGATCCAAATCTCGATGTCTACCTTCGACGCCTTCTCCTCCGAGAACAACGGCGCCGACGGCGGCCCCTTCGACTCCTACTCTTCCCCCGCCTCCCACCACTTCGGCTTCGGCGACGGCGTCGTACTCGAGGACGATGACGGTGATTCCCCGATTCCGTACAGCGGCGGTGGAGGAGCGGCTGGGATCAATGGCGGAGGATTCGTGTTCGGCGACGAAGGGATTCCGGTTCAGAACGGGATCGGGAACGGGAATCCGTACGAGGACGGGATTTTCAATGGTGCTGATGAGGAGGAGGAGGACGGGGCGGTGTTGCCGCCGCCGGAGGCGATGAGGGAAGAGGGGTTCGCGCTGAGGGAATGGCGCCGGTTTGTTTCTGATTCAGTGATCTACATATGATGAATTTGATCTGATAATCTGATGATCTGATGCTTTGGTGATTTGTGATTTTTGTGTGATTGATTCGATTCGGAATCGGATCTATATTTGATTGGGTTGTCGGGGTGTGATTTTGAGTTAGTGAAGTGAGATTGATCGTTAGATTACGTGTTGTTAGATGAGGTCTATAAAGGTTGATTAGCTTGTTACCTAGTATGACTGCAAACGAGGGTGTTATATGAGGGGAAATTTTGTGGTCCAATTCGGGGGTATTGATGACTGCAATTCTGTTAATAGTATTAGACTAACTCTAGGTTTTAATGTTCATAGATGTGGTATGGTCTTCGAAAGTTGAGACACTGTTTTGCAGATTGAATTGGGAATGCCAGAGATCTTCATCGTGGTCGGATTTTTTGCTATTAGTTGGAGTGTGAGGTTCATAAAGTTTTGTTACCATTATTACCTTTCATACGATGCTGGGTGCTATGAAGACTTGATTTTCGGCATGAGAGTAGCTGAGTATGTGATTGGTAGTATAAGAGTAATCTGATGTGTGAAGAATCCAATTGTTCTTACATGGTCCGGCGACTAGACTGTTCGAAGATTCGGAGTCGGAGTTGTTTCTATTTATTTTCGGGGATGATCATTGACTATATGGTACTGTGGCTTTCTTCGTGTTTGGCTCTTGAACTTTTTGGTAATAGTTGGAGAGTTGAACGTTTTGGTAATAGTTGGAGAGCGAGGCTCATAGGCTTTTGTTCCAATTACTACCTTCTGTACATTGTTGGATGCTATTAAGACTTGATTTTGAACTTGTGGTTTATGAGGCTAGCTGAGTAAGGGTTTTGTTGTAGATTTGATCTCTGATGATGGATGAATTCGATTGTCTTTATATGGTCCGTGGTGCTTGGACTGTGCACTGATTTGGCATTGTTTCTATTTTTTTTTTTACTTTTTAGGTATTGATTTTATGGCGTTGATATTTTACTGGTGTTTGGCTCCTTTTCTTTTTTCTTTTTTGGGCTCCCTGGTTTCGGTGTTTGATAAGGAAAGGAATTGGTGATTGAATGTCAGAAACATATTCTGCAACAAAGTGAAAGTTGGCATGGATTAGAAAGGGGATTGGAAATCTGGAAGATCAGAGTCTTAGTTTAAACCTTGTGGCCTTTGCCAGTAAATATACTTTGAAAATTAATTCTTATTCTACTTTTATATGGTAGTAGTAGTTATTTTTTTTGCTTTACAATTGAATTTGTGCGCAAAAGTATGTATGGTAATTGCGACTGCATGAGGATTGGAGATTAGATATGGCAACTTATTTATCAGAATCATCCTAGTGTCACTGCCACATTGCTGTAATAGATTTTCCTTGTGTGATGTTTGCCATGTCTTCTATTTGGATTAGAAAATTTTGCCATTTTGGAGTTCTGTTCCTTGTCATCGCTCACGTATATCTAGATTTTATAACTGTTAAGCTCATATTTCCTTCTACTCTTTCCATAACTATGTGCTTTGGAGAGAAATGGGTCACAGGATGGAGGGGAGGGGAGGGTAGAACTGGACAAGATGGAAACTAGCTTTACAAGTGCATCGCCCTAGAAAATATCTGTCGTTATAAAACCCTTGCGCTTTATCTCTTACAGTGGCTGCTTCTTGTTGGCAAACTCACTTATGTGAAATTAGTTAGTCTGATGGTTGGCCGCTTCCTATGTACAGTTTTTCCATCATTGTGGATTAACGTATGCTTTTGATGCCCTTCTTGTTGAAGCTTGAAAGTAGATCTGTGATCCTATGATTGACCTTGAATACTCTGCAGAAAGCAAAATTGGATTGGTTAGGATGTCTAAAGTTGTTAGTAAAATTAGTTGTCAAGGTCATTCATTCCCAGCTCTGTGATCCCATAATTGACCTTGAAGTTTAGGGCATGAGATACCAGTTCATTGAATGAACTGTTTAAATTTGAGTGTTGAATGATCTGTTGTAGAGAAGCCGTAATAAGTTTTCATTTCTTTAGATCCCAACACAGCCTCGTTGTATCCTTAATCTCTCCATATTTTTAACTTGGTCTTCGTCATTGCTGTCATGATGCACTTTTTTTTTGAGGACATGGTCTCTGCGTTTACTCTCTGATATCGTTGAGTTAGTCCTCCAAAAGGCCTTTTTATTTTCAAAATCTTGTTAATCACGATTCTTGAATTGCAGCCAAAATGCCATTCAGCTTGAGGAGAAGGAGAAGCTGGAGAGAGAGATGCGTAATCAGATCATTGTAGAAGCTGAGGATTTTAAGCGCTCATTCTATGAGAAGAGAAAACTGAACATCGAGACCAACAAAACTAACAACAAGGACAAAGAGAAGGTATTCCTCGTCTCATAAAGGAATTTTTATCCTCTAATTTCCTTGCAAAGCATGCTCTTAATCTCATTTTGCTTTGATGCTATGCAGCTATACCTGGCCAACCAAGAAAAGTTCCACAAAGAAGCCGACAAACATTACTGGAAGGCAATAGCAGATCTCATTCCTCATGAGGTGCCAAATATCGAAAAGAGGAG
The DNA here is from genome assembly GCA_001925005.1 of Drosera capensis. Taxonomy (NCBI): domain Eukaryota; kingdom Viridiplantae; phylum Streptophyta; class Magnoliopsida; order Caryophyllales; family Droseraceae; genus Drosera; species Drosera capensis. The sequence continues at coordinate 132,177 of LIEC01011333.1, forward strand.
AGGAAAAAAAGAACAAGACAAGCAGCCCTCCATCACAGTTATTCAAGGTCCCAAGTCCGGGAAACCGACTGATCTCTCTCGACTGAGGCATATACACTTGAAGCTGAAGCATTCACCCCCTAAACATATGATCCCTCCGCCACCACCCCCAGCCAAAGATGGCAAGCAAGACGGAAAACCAGGCAAAGACGGGGCACCACCTAAAGCTGCCGGCACTAATGGTCCGGCTCAAGTAGCTGAAAAGGAAGCTCCGGCCGCTCCTGCTCTGCAACCAGTTGTGGAAGCTGAAATATCAGTGGACGCGTGATTATGGTTTTCTTCCAAGTGTTAATGCTCTGGTTTCTGATTGATTATCGGCTTTGCTATGTAAAATTAGGATTATGAACCATTATAGTTCACTCATCCTCCCTCGCTCTTCATCATAAGCTTTTGGACTGTCAATGATGTGTTATATTTGGTTACCCTGTGATACTCTACCGCGTTCTATCGCTGTTATATGATACAGATTTTCTGTTTATATAATTTGTGGAGATTTTCTTGCCCGTATCAAGCATTTTATTTCGAAGTCTTGTTATCTAATCTGCTGGGAATGTTGACTTCTCCCCCTTTGTAGGGAATTTCTCTTTTTTTTGCTAGCAGAATGGATCTCCCTGTGAATCATTCACAATTCTATTGTTGATGGAAGCGTCTGAGCGGGTCGAGCTGCTTTCTTTACTAGGAATCCGAAAGGAAAGCTGCAACAATACAAGCAAAAAATGAGTGCAAAGAAAAATGAGATTTCTTTATGGTCTAATTAAGAGAATTAATTTTTTCCGTTAAGGGTGAGTCTTGCGTTGTCCACTTTAAACTCTGTACTTTTGATTTATTCAATTTATCAATTTAACCCTTTCAAAAAAGAAAAACAGTTATCATGCTTATATTATTAGTTTTTTTTTCCCTGAATTATATCATTGGTCTTAATTGGCTTTGTTCAAGTGGCAAAGGAGTACTATATTATAGTACTAGCTCAAAAAAAAATTATACTTGAGCAAGTTTATTTATATCAAAATTTGTCTTTTGTCAAATACTAATAATTAACAATGAAAATTATAAAAATCATGTTTCATCTACTCTCACAAAACATTGTGTACAAATCCCAACATTAGAAAATAACCCATGTGATATTGTTGTATCCATTACCATTTACGGATATTTTAGCACAATTTCTTTTGCAACGATATTTTTACATTTTAGCAAACTAATATTATTCATGGGCAAAATAAAAACTCTGGTTATACAAAAATGTCTTATACCATTCGAATTGTTGTAGGCTCTAAATATTTGAGCCTTTGGGTTATGCAAAAATACCACAACAATGTGATCTCTTTGTGCGTGGAAGTGTGAGCAAGTCTTTGTAACGTCATTTTCGAAATATATTCTGATTCGTAAAACTCTGTACAGAGGCACAAAGTTATATTATAAACTCAGCAATATCACATTATCAATAACCACTACTATAAGAATAACATTGTCGTGCTTTCCCCTATGACTACATTTCTAAGCCACGTGTTCCACTGCATGACTCTTTTATTATTATTTTGTTTCCTTTTTTTTCTCTAACTATTCCGATTACTACTTCATATCAATGGTGGAAAAATATACGAAAATAGAATTATCGAATCAAATAAAAAATCGAATTCATTTTTCAATTATTTTGATTTTGATTTTGAATTTTCAAAAATTTTGTTAATTCGGTTAATCAATTGATCATATATATATATTTTATATGTTGCTTAATTTGCGTTCGGATTTCGTGTCAGTGTCAAGCTTTTCATGTGATCCCGTAGCCGAGTGAGCAGCTTCTCCGGGAAGATGAATCGATTCAATTGCTGTAATCTTTGGCTATTCCATCTTCGAAACTAATTGCCCCTCTTGGACTCCTCTTCACGACTATAAAACGATGCTGATACCCGAGACCTATTCCACGAGATGCCGTTCAACCTCGTTTCTGTAGCGGATGACGACTTCGAGCCCACTTGATTTTGTATGCGGTAATCTTAATTCTCTTTTGCTGTTCGATCGATGGTGCTAAAATCTTAATTGGGTTTGATGAATTTTGGGTTGGGGATGATCAGATTCATGAATTGGATTTCTCTGTCTGTTTGATAGTTGCATGCTCACCATAGTTGCTGCCATGGGCAGTTTGGGTTTGATGAATTTTGGGGTGGGGATGATCAGATTCATGAATTGGATTTCTCTGTCTGTTTGATAGTTGCATGCTCACCATAGTCCCTAAAATTAAATTGACCAAGTTCGTGCTTATTGGCTAGATATATATTTGATGATCAACTTTGTCTTGATGCAATCATGTTTGTTGCACTAAGCGTGTCATGCTTCATTAGGTTCAGACATGTTACATGTTTTGTGTGCAAATACTTTTGAATTGACCAAACTGTGTTGATTTTTCATGGGCTAAGACTAGCTATGTTACATGTTAGGTTCAGACCTCCTGCAACAAAACCTCACCTGTGGTTGTTAGATTCACATTAATTTAATGATCTTAAAATCTCAGGAAAATTATCTAGCTTACATTTAGGTGGAATGAACTTGTTTGATTATCTTATCTCATGGTTTGAATTTATGCTTGTCATCTTAGAAAGTTTCGACCTAAAAATCAGTTTACTTGCATAGTTAAATGAATCGATTGAAAACAGAAAATCAACTCTAGGTCATGCCTTTGGTGACTCAGACACTAAGTTTAAATCTTAGAAATTCACTTAGATATTAGGTCATGTTTGGGTGACCTTAGAGACCTTGAGTGCAAATCTTAGTTTACACTTAGGTAAACTAGACTAAAATCCTTAAAAATCACAAAATTCCTTAAACAAAAGGATACAATCAAACTCGACCCATAATCACACTTAGGTGAATAAACCAAATTAAACAGGTTGAAACCAACCAAATTCACACTTAAATGAATAAAATTAAGAAAATCACTAAAATAGGTGGATTAATAATTAAAAGATGTTTAAAGCTCGACTTAGTCCCATCAGAAGTCAATTACTCTTAAAACCGATACAAACGGAGACTTTCTAATTTCAGAACTACACATGGTCTGATCCCTCCGAGATCCAAGCTCTACCAAGGATATGTAGGAAACTTTATTAGAAGCTTCGACCATAAGCTGAACTAGGCTTGACCTGATTTTGAACTCCGCAAGTACGTAAACAGTCGCTAAGCGGTTTGGTCAAAATCCCTATTTATATTCTCTTTGTTTTCTCCCTAACTTGTTTGTCACGCAGGACACACTATTAGACAATAAATTTTGGAAGCCAAGACTATCTATCAGAGAAAATCTTTCGAAAGTAGAGACCGCATTGATTGCGGGGATGACGGGTGTTACCAGCTGACGCGACCTTCCCGCCACTTAACCAAGCTCCCGGGTCCAGAACTCTATCCGAAGACTAAACCTTATCAACCCTTCCTACTTGGGGATCAATTAGGCGACGACTCCTCAATCCGTACCAACCGACGGTGCCCAATCCCCGTGGTTTAAGTTCAGACCTGAAGCCAACGTCCGTAGCAGTTTTCTTGGAAACAGGAATGTTAGATTATATACCTGTGGTTGTGACTCTACATAACAGAATGAGAAAGACTACTATGTTCAGATTCCTCAATCCTTGGTGTTAGTATCCAGACTTCTTTGATACTGTCAGAAGGGTTGATCAAAGGAAGTTAAAGGGAGTCTGATGTTTTAAGTTGTTTAGAAGATGAAGAGTATGAGAGGAGACTTGCGAGCTATTCATCAGAAGGGATTTATTAAACTTGAATATAGAGTTAAGGAGGCTGAAGAATTGATGATTGGTAAGCTGCAGCAACTCAGACAATACTTCAGTGCTGATACTAGGCAGCAAGCTCAGAATGCTGTGGCCATTTATAAAGACTTGCTTATTAGAGAGGACCTTTATCTTAGACAGATGACAAAAGGGCAATGGTTTTTCTTTAATGGATAGGAATACTAAGTATTTCTATAGTGTGTTGAAGGGTAAAAGAAATAAGAAGCAAATTCTGAGTATTAGAGGAAGGAATGGGGATTATACCTATGATGAGCAATAGATAAGAACTGAACTTGTGGCCTACTTTCAGAGTTTGCTGGGGTGGGACAATGGTTACTCATTGAGGAATGATGAGACAATAATGACTCAGAGGCCAGTACTAGATAAGGATCAGAGGAGAATGCTGCTAATGGAGTTTGATTATCAAGACATAAAAAAGGCCATGTGGGACATTGACAATGAGAAAGCTCCTGGTGTGGATGGTTTCTCAATTACGTTCTTCAAAAAAAGCTGGGATATTCTTGGAGACTTGGTAAGCAAGGCTGTCATGAGCTTTTTTTGGTCTGGAAATATGCTATCAGAAATAAATTCCACAGTGATACATCTCATACCAAAGGTTGACAATCCTTCCACTCCTGTTGAATATAGGCCTATAACATGTTGCTCAATCCTATATAAAATCATTTCTAAAATGATTTGTCAAAGGCTGGAGCTTGTTCTTCCATCTCTTATTAACCTATCACAAAGTGCTTTTGTTGAAGGAAGATTGATGCTTTGTTAAGAGCTCATTTGTGATTATGAAAGAAAGTCTATCTCCGTAAGGTGCATGATCAAGTTGGATATCAGAAAAGCATATGATTCTGTGCAATGGACATTTCTGCAAAAATTGTTGATACTGTATGGCTTTCCTGAGACATTGGTGAATAGAATTGTGGAATGTGATGTCTGTAAAGTTTACGTTGGAGGTAAATGGGGTTCAGACTGAGCCTTTCAAAAGCATGAACGGTTTTCGACAACGAGTTCCATTATCTCCTTGCTCATTTGTTCTTGTTATGAAATATTTAAGTAGGGAGATTGAAGAGAATGGGAAGAAATCAGAAGTTTAAATTTTATCCTAAGTGTAAACAGTTGAGCATAGTTGAATTGTGCTTTGCAGATCACTTGATTATATTTCCGTAAGATAGAATTTGAGTCAGTTAGACTGGTGAAGAATGATATTCAGTGTTTCGCTGAGGAAAGTGGTCTCATGATTAATTTGGATAAGAGCTCTTCTTTTTATTGCTGGGGTCACTGAGTTGAGCAAAAACGTGCTTTTGAAGATGATGGCGATACAAGAAGAAATGTTACCAGTTCGTTATCTGGGAGTTCCACTTGCAGCTCAGAGGCTCAAAATCAAGATGTATCGTGGCTTGATGGATAAGATCACTCAAAGAATATCTAGTTGGAATGTTAGATATGAGTTATGGAGGTAGGATTCAGTTGATAAAAAATGTTCTAATGTCTATATATGTATATTGGACACAAATTTTCTCTTGCCAGTTGCAGTGATTGAGGAAATTGAGAGGAGATGTCGAAACTTCCTTTGGACAGGTACTGCCATTAGCTCCCCACAGATCATTGGTGTCATGGATAGATGTGTGTAAGGAAACGAAAGGAGGAGGTCTAGGAATCAAGAAGTTGGAAAAGCTGGATTATAGCCATGTTATTTAAGTGTATTTGGGCCATTGGGAAAAAAGAAGGATAGATTGTGGAGTGAATAGGTGAATGAGATTTATTTAAAGCAATCTAATGTCTGGCTGGTTGATCCGAAGCAAGGGGATTGTGGGATATGGGCAGCTTTGATTAAAATAAGGTATGCCATGTTGAATGAATGTAGTCAAGAACACATCCTGAAGTAGTACGACAAGGGCTATTCAATTCAACAAGGGTATGAGGATTTGTCATGGAAGCAGTCGGATGTATTATGGATGGATGTAGTATGACATAAATATATTCATCCCATATTTTCTTTTATAGCGTGGTTAGTGATATTGAAGAAGATCAGAACACAAGGATGGCTGTTTGAAAATAATCTGATAGAGGAGGATGACTGTCCTATATGTTTTCATGGTGTTGAGGATGTTAATAATACTTTCTTTGAGTGCAGATTTCCGTCAGAAGTAAGGGAGAAGGTATTAGATAACCTGCAGCTGAAAACAAAGACACAGAATCTGGAACAATGGTGGAGGTGGCTCTTAAATATAAGCAAGGGGAAGAAGAGTGAAGCTGTGATGAGACGAAGAATTTTTGCATTCTTTGTAGCTGAGATATGGAGAGTTGGGAATGCAAGGGTCTTCAAAGGGGAGAGCATAGATGTACAGAAGGCTGCTGAAGGTATATCTAAGATTGAGTCACATGTAAAGCTGGGTTTTTTGACATTTTAGGGATATAGGAGGACTATTATTATACCAGCAGCCTAGGTTTTGTTAGTGCTGTTGTATGTGCGCCTCTGATTCATGCCTTGTTTAGATGTAAACTGGTTGCTATAGAAATCTTGTTCTTAGTATGGCCTTGTTTCTCACGACGGATATGATCTACGTGAGCTTAGGTTGTGTTATGGAAGAGATTTTCTTTAGGCAGTCCAGGATGATTAAAAGGCATGTAGGCTTTTAGCATGGAGATTTTTGAACTTTTTCTGAATGATTGAATGAAATATGCTCTTTAACGCTTCAAATAAGAAAAAAAGAAAAGCGATTTGTGCTATAACTTCAGCACCCTAACTACTCTTATGACATGAGCATTCCCCTATGACAATGACAACACTAATGACATCAACTCATTCCCACATTCATTACCAATCATGGCCCATGCACATAGTAGTTTGCTCTTGGACGATCAAATAATACTCGATGGATAAGCAAGAAGTGAGGAACAAAACGAACATGTATCTAGCTCAAAGTGCAGGTAGTGCTGGTGTCAAAACATCAGACACAAATGCTGAACCGGTATTGAAAGTGCATCCAATAGCGGCGTTTCTTGTGCTCAAGTAAAAAACAAACAAAAGAAGTTGTGAAAACAATAGAAGTTCCGATTTTTAGCATTGCAAGGAATTCAATTTGCAGTTGAACAACCATCGGAGGAATCCATGTCGAAATGAAAACAATTCAAAGTGAAAACAAACACATATTAAATCAATAGGTTACTAGAGATGAAAGGCTTGACATTTCGGCGAAATCCATACTCAAATTAAGCAAAGATATGAGAAGGGAGAAAAAAAATACGCCGGCATTGACGAGATGATGGTTGTGTAAGAGTTTTAGCGGTGTAGATGTAGGTAGGAGGAGAATGAAGCAGGAACAAATTTGCCTAGTGTATTTCTACAAGAATCCTCCTCAGACAAGATCAGAGCTCCATGCTCCCCCATGTATTCAATTTTAAGTGGAACGGTATATTCAGTATGCTACCCAAGTAATTGCATATTACACGAACAATAATAAATTTAAATCAAACAAATGTAAGTTCTCTCCCCTAGTTACGCGGCAGCTGTCGCCCGTCATCTAGGGGTAACGTCAGTGATTAATAACGGGATGGAGCTGATTTGACTGGAGCCAGCTGACATCTTCTTACTCGAGACATCACCCGAATCTGGGAAGAAACCAGGGGCTGTTATGATCTTCTCGTTGAGAGGTGTGTTCCGTGAGAGCATATCAACGACCTGGCTCATCAGAGGCCTTCTACCGTATGCTGCTTGGGTGCAGAAGAAGGCGACTTTGATGTACCTGATGACCTCCTCCTCTGGGAAGTCTTCTAGTTCTGGATCTACAAGCTCTAATAGTCTTTCTTCTTCATAGAGCTCCCATGCCTACCAAAACTAAAAAGACTCAGCTTCAAATACCAAAAAATCAAAATGCATCAGTTTCTGTTTCTGCAACTTCAGCAGCATCGAGCGCTTTGTTAAAAGAAACCATATGGGGCGATGAGAAAAGTCATCCAAAGCATAGGTGTAATATATATGAGACTTTCAGGCGAAAACTTCAAAAGACATGATATAGAACATAGTGATTCTTTGAATGGGTGTTGGCACGATTGAGGAGCAAATGAAGATAGATAGTCAAGAAGGGGAGACCATAGAAAATTTGGACTAGGATTACAACAAAGAAAACTTGCATTTGACAGAATGGAGAAACATGATTCAGTTGGAGCTTGTAAGTAGTTAAGAACTACACGCTTAGTGCTTTGATAGGAGGGAGACCAAAGAAAAACTTGAACTAGGATTACAACAAAGAACTTGTATTTAACAGAATGGAGAAACATGATTCATGTGGCTGATGTGACCTAGTAAAACCTCACGGACTAGATGAGGATGATTGTGTAAAATCATACCAGCCAAAAGATAGAAAACTACAAAATGCAAAGTCGCTGTGAAGCTCACCCATTCTAAAAGAAGCTTTTGAGAACCGCCCCATTCGGACTTTGAACTACTTCCGCCGCTAACTATTTCAAGTATGAGTACTCCAAAACTATAAACATCCGCCTTCATTGTTAGGTGACCACCAAGCGCATATTCTGGTGCCAGATAGCCCCTGTATTAGACACAAACTAGATACTTTAGCCTCAAAGTGCTAAACCTCATTTCGACCCAAAGAAAAAAAAGTGCTAAACCTCCTGTCCACTCGCCCAAAACAGAAAAAAGGCATAATGTCACAACTTGAGCAGAAAAAGGATCTATAAACCCCAACAGAGTCTAACATTGAGTAAAAAATATCTTCAGAAAAATGCTTTAAAAATAAAGGAAAAGCAAGCATACGTTGTTCCAGCTATCCGCGTACTTATGTGAGTAATGTTCTCCGGAAACAGCTTAGCTAACCCAAAATCTCCAATTTTAGGTCGAAAATCTTTGTCAAGGAGAATATTACTTGCTTTGATGTCCCTGTGGACTATGTGAGGTACAACTTCTTCGTGAAGGTAAGCCAGGCCCCTTGCAGTGCCCAAGCATATACCAGATCTCATTTTCCAGTCCAATCGAACATGATCACCACTACGACCTGTGGAATAAGAAAAAGAGCTTACCAACATTCTACAAGAATGCTTGAGAAAATCTTACTTCATGGATAGAGTCATCCGGGTACCAGTGAACTTACTTAATAAAACTCTGTCAAGACTCCTATTTTCTAAATATTCATAGACCAAGATCCGGTTAGCTCCTTCAACACAGCATCCAACCAATCCAACTAGGTTTGGATGCCGCACAGCAGATATCATATTAATCTCGGTTAAAAATTCACGAACCCCTTGCCTTGACTCTGCAGAAAGAGCCTTCACTGCGACTTGTACTCTACCTTTAAGTACTCCCTAAACAAAAAGATGTATAGCTCATAAGAACAGAACAAAAAAGGAATAGAGTTTGCTCTCTTGAAGAAATATAGCAGAAAGTAGTGGATCCTTAAACTATTTAAGCTAATATATACTACTTGCACTAGTATAACTATAATGAGTAGCAACTGTAGTGATCTCGTTTACAGATCCAAATCTATCCTCATGAATAGAACTCCCAGAAGTTAATGAGATACTCTGAAAGTGGACAAGGGCAAAGGAAATATCATCAAACAAGCACATCATACATCAGGAAGTTGGGGAAATCAATACGTGATTTTGATTCGGACAAACATTAGAAGGCTGAGACGTATAATTCAAGAGCTACTGAGTTACTCTTGTCAAGAAATATCATCTGAATTCGTTATAAGTTTACTAAAGGAGTCCAAGTTGAAGAGGAAATGACCTATGACAAAGAAAGCACCTTATATACTATCCCAAAACCTCCTCTCCCAATCTTATTGCTCAAATGGAAGTCGTCAGTTGCCAACTTCAATTCATTGTAGGAGAAAGTTCTGATATTCTCGAGTAAGTGTCCTGCACAAACAAATAGATGCAATGGATAAACATCTTTTAGCATAGAAAGCAAAAATCTCGATCCCCACTTATACATGTAATAAAATATCATTAAAACGCCAGAAAAGAGGCCAGGAAAGATTCCTAACAGTGTAGGAACTCCTCTAACCCCTTCACCCTAATGTACAACAAATTTATGCAATATATAGGGTGAGTAATACGTTGCTAGTTTTCCTGCAATCTAAACATATAGCATCATTTTATTGAATTCCAAATTCAGGCATCCACTTTTATCCATTAAAATTCTTCCAAGCAAGGCAAGAGAACACAACACGACTAGCATTCCCATCATGACCAACATTTTATCCTTGTTCTATAAATATCATGAAAAACCACACAAAAAGAAAACTCATACCCTCTATTCCTTCAACACCAGATGGAGTGCGCCTTTTAGGTTCAAAAACTGAGCTCCTGAAGCAACGGCAGCCCATGTTCGACACCTATAGCTGCGACCTCGGGAAGCATAAAACCACGCACTGCATACAGAGAAGTGAAGTATCAAGCTAACACTTTTCTTTATCGCCTACACAGCAATTTCAAATTTTAAGAAACCCTTTTCCCCTCTTAGCTGAGTAACAAGAAACTTTGAGCTCAAGTTACAAAATTCAGACAATTTTATCAATCCAAAATTACTGATAAATTTTTTTCAACAATTTTTCATCAAAAGACTCAATTCATAAGGTGAAACTAACATGATAATCGTCAAATAAAGGTTCATACAGAATATTTTTTCTTTTTAAAGGAAATTCCGAAATATTTTCTTTGGTCAACCAAATAGCACGTAAATCCGGAGCATCCTTTAAGTCACTTTTCGCTGACGGGCTTACCACCTCAAAGTATCTCGGTACTTAGCCGGTTTTGATCCCCTGACCTCTCTCATCACATTGGAGGAGTTAGTTCATACAGAATATGAAATCACATACAAGCAAAAATCTCCCCAAACTCGTCTCACTTCCCATCAAATGCCAATCACATATTCATCCACAAACCATCAAAATCACAACTAGGGTTCCAAAACCAACCCAAAAGAGGTAAAACCATAAGGATCCGCCACCCCAAATCAACAACAAAACCCACAACCCAATTTCCCCAAATATCCCACCATTACCTCGAATCAGAACCACTCCCACAAACCCTAGTCCACCCAAAACCACAATAGAGCCCGCTTATCAAACAATGAACCCCCAAAACCAAAAGGGTAGTGCCCTTCGATGCCCAATTATGCGATTGAGTCGTTCAAAGTCAGAACCCTCGACGTTTTTATCACGACCGAGCTGTGTGGTTTCTGGTCATGGGAATTTTGTGGTTTCTTTGCGTGTGTTTGATTTTTGGGGAAATTTGTTGATTTTTGTGAATATGTTTGATTGGCGAAGGTGATTGTTTACTGTGTGAATGAATCTTTCTTGAGTGCGTTGATGACTACCTGGCATTGAGGGCGTGGGGAAGTCGGTGAAATTTCTTTGTTTCTAGATGAAGGTCATTTGTGTAATTGTGTTTAGTGTTTGCTAATTATGTTTGGGAACAGAGATGAAAGGAACTTTGTCACAGTTAAATTATACTTTGTTCGTTCTAAAATTTTTTCACATTCTTTGTCGAAATAGTTTATAGATTTCGAACACTTATGTTTTTCTTTTCATGTTTTATATAAACAATTCAAAACAATCCAAAATGACAAAAACATAATAAAAAAGAGTATTTTTTTTCTTGGTCCAACCCATGCTCATTGGGCTAAAAATAAAACCCAAAATCTACCCAATTTCATTCTTGACCTAACATATATATAATTTGATATAAGTGGGGAATATCGTAAGAATAAGAGAGTAAAACACACACAAACACAAGATCAAAAACGAGTTTCAAGTACTTCAAGACAACCAAGTTTATCCGAGCATTTGGAGGGGTGTTTCTTGCCCAATGAAACTAATTCTCGAATATGTTGTAGAGTTTGGAGTCTTCTATTGGTTATCAAAATTTCATCTCAATCCGACATCAGGAAGGTCTTATTTCGATAGGTTTTCGGTGACAGGTATGGAAAGGGTTTGTGGTGTTGTTTTCTCATGTAGTTCCATCTGGTGTTGGTGAGATTATATTATTTACCAAGGTTTATTGCCCCCTACGTATGGTAGAAGAGGACATAGGTGTGTACCCATTAACCTATGATTAGTAGAAGTTTGAGTGGACTCCAATATCGATCCCGTGATTTTTTTCTTTCTACGTTTTTCACGTTGAAAGCTCTTGTGCCCTTTGATTCTTGCTCTTGTTTGTATCGATTTTATAATTGTTACTTTGATTCACGTCGTTAGAACCCCAACAAATGGTATCAGAGCTCGCGTTGTAGCTTTCAAGTTGTGAGTGCTCATAAAGTGGATTGAAATAGAGGGTTCATCTAGCACGATGGTTAAGCTCAATGGTTCGATTTGGTTGATTTGGAAGCCGATGATGGAAGATATCTTGTTTTGTAGAGATTTGTATGAATCTGTTGAAAGTGATATCAATCGACCGGTCGAGTTGAAAGATTCAAACTAGAACAATTGAATAGTGAAACCATTGGCACGATTTGACAATGGTTGGACATTAGTGTTTTTCATCATGTTACAAATGACGATAGAGGAGCTCAGGAAGAAATCGTTTCTTTGTATGAGCGAAAGACAGCTCGGAATAAAGCATTCTTGAAGAGAAAACTTGTGAACATGAAGTCAGAGATAACTCTTCCGCCAGTGAGCACTCGAATGAATACCAAGGTATTTGTGAATAGTTGGCTATAACGAAGTTGAAGCTTAAGGATAAGTTGCAGGATTTACTGTTGTTGAGTTTTTTTGTCGGATTCTTGGGAGACTTTGGTTTTGTGTGTTAGTAGTTCGACTCTAGAGGGGAAACTATCAATGAGTATTGTTACGAGTGCATTGTTGAATGAAGAGACCAAAAAAAAGTCCATGAGTTCAAGTGATGCATAATCACTTGTCACAGAGCATGGGAGAAGGAGTAATGATAAGTTTGTTAAAGGTCATGATTGAGAGTGAAAAGTCAAAGAATATGTCAAAATTCAGAAAAAGACTCAAGTGTTACCGTTGTGGCATTGAGGGGCATATGAAGAAAAACTATTGAGTTTGAAAAAGAGTGCAGAAGGAAGGCAACAGTCACAAGAAGCGTGATGACAACAACACTGCCGCAGTAACCAATAAAGTATTGGTTCTTTTCCTTTTGGTGAAGATAAATGTCTACATGTGTCTGATCACTAGGTTGAGTGGGTTATTCACACAGATTCATCCTATCATGCTACTTCAAGCAAATAATTCTTCACAATATACAGAACAGTATTTGTTTGGGATTATGGGAATTTCAGTATTGGTTGCATTGTGGGAATTGGTGATGTTTGTCTTGTGACAAAGATGGACTACAAATTGACTTCGCAGGATGTGAGACATGTTCCAAATTTAAGACTGAATCTTATCTTTGGGATTGCTTTAGACAGAAAGGGGTTTGAGAGCACCTTCAGTAATGCAAAGTTGAAGCTCACTGAGGGATCCTTAATAGTTGTCCAAGGGGAAGCTTGTTGTACTTTTTACAAGACAAGTATAAAGATCTGTGAAATTAGGTTAAATCCTGTGGATGATGGTTCTTCATCAGATTTATGACACAAAAGACTTGGTCACATAAGTGAGGCTTGCAGGTTTGGCAAAGAAGTCTTTGAAACCTTTTGTCAAGTGTATAGAACTGAATACATGTGATCATTGTACTTGTGGCAAGTAGCATATAGTCTCATTCCAGAAACATCTTGATAGGAAGTTAGGTTTACTAGAGGTGCTATATTCTAATGTTTGTGGTCTTATTGATGTTTCCTCACTGGGACGTAACAGATACTTTGTCACCTTTACTAATGATGCTTTAAAAAAGTTGTGTCTGTTCTTGTTGAAGCCTAAGTATCAAGTTTTTCAGCATTTTCAGTAGTTCCATGTCATGAGAAAGCGAGACGGGAAGCTCCTCAAGAGTCTTCGTACTGATAATGACGAAGAGTACACATCTAAAGAGTTTAAGAGCTACTGATCCACATTTGACATCCGACATGAGAAGACAGTTCCTGGAACTCCTCAGCACAACGGAGTTGCAGAGAGGTACAACCACACCGTTGTTGAGAAAATGAGGTATATATTGAAGATAACAATGCCGCAAAATCTTTTTGGGGAGAGAATCGACACAGCTTACTATTTGATCAATAAGTCTTCATCAATTGCTCTTAATTGCATTATTCTAAAGAGGGTGTGGAGATGTAGAGATGTGTCCTACTCTTATCTGAAGGTGTTTGGGTACTAGGTTTTGCATATGTTCCCAAAAAGCAGCAATAAAAACTTGATGATAAAGCAATTCTTTGTATATTTCTGATTTATGGCAATGAAGAGTTCAGATACAGACTTTGGGATCCTAAAAAAAGAAGATTTCTTGTATATTTGTGATAGTTCATGAGTCTGAGAATATTACACTGGTTGAGAAAACTGATAAGATAGTCTTGTAGAGGGAGTTATGTTTGATCTAGCATCCCCTTCTACATCATCAAATGATCCTGGTGGTGAAGAAGAGGTTCATAAAGAACAGATAGTGAGAATCGAGAGTTGCCAAAGGATGAGTTTCCAACACATGAAGCTGTTGAGCAGGGGAAGTAGCCCCCACAGATAGCAAAGGTTAGAGAGCCTATGCCAGACGGTCCATGAGAGAGCGTCGTCCCTCACATAGATATCCTCCTTCCAAATGCATTCTTCTAACTGATGAGGAAGAGCTAGAGTGGTTTCCGAAAGTAGTGATCCACGATGACAGAGACAAAGTGGATGTAAGCTATCCAAGAAGAGATCATGAATTCCTTGCATAAGAATCAAATTTATGAGTTGGTATCGCTTCCTAAGGACAGAAAAGATGAACAAATGGGTTTTCAAGATGAAGAGGAATGCCAATGATAAGTTTGTGAAACACAAAGACAGGCCGGTAGTAAAGGGATTTGGACAAAAGAAGAGAATTGACTTCCATTAGATATTTTCTATAGTTATGAAGATGACATCAGTACGAACCATTCTGGGTTTGACAACTACCATGGATCTTGAGATTGAGCAGTTAGATATGATAACTATATTTTACTTGGTGACATAGAGGAAGAAATTTACATGAAGTAACGAGAGGACTTTAAAGTGAAAGGAAAAGAATAATTGGTGTGCAAGCTGAAGAAGAATTTTAATGAATTGAAGCAGGTGCCATATCAGTGGTAAAAGAATTCACTTATTTTGAGTCTGTAATATAGAAAAACGAAGACAGATTCTTATATATATTTCAGATGGTTTCTTGGTGACAAGTTTATTGTTCTTCTTCTTTATGTTGATGATATGTTGATCATCGGACATGAAATCACCATGATTGAAAAAATAAAGCAGCAGCTATTTAAGGCCTTTGATATGAAGGACTTAGGTCCAGTTAGGCAAATCCTTTGGATGCAAATTGTTCATAACAGGAAGGCAAGAAGGTTATCTCAAAAGAAATACATTGAACGTATTCTCGAAAGGTTCAATATACAAAATGCGAAATCTATCAGCATGCCTCTTGCTAGTCACATCAAGTTGAGTAAGAAATTTTGTCCATCTATCTTGTAACAGACAGATATGCGAAATCTATCATGTAACAGGGACTCCCGGTGAGAAGAATCAGTCTAGGGTTACCTCCCTTTATGAGCACAGAGGGGGAAATTTGTTGGGTCCGACCCATGCTGATTATTGACTTAAAATAAAACCCAAAACGCATTCAATATCACTCTTGACCTAGCATATATATAGCTTGATCTGAGTAGAGGAAACCCTAAGAATGAGAGAGTGAAACACACACAAACACAAGACCAAGAACTAGTTTCATGTGCTTCAGGACAACCAGGTTCATCTGAGCATTTGAACAAGTGTTTCTTGTCTAATGAAGCTAATTGTTGGATATCTTGTAGAGTTTGGAGTAGTCTACTAGGTATCAAAATTTCAGCTCGATTCAACATCAGGAAGATCTTATTCCGATAGATTTTCGATGACAGTTCTGGGAAGATATGGTGTTGTTTTCTCTTGTAGTTCTACCTAGTGTTGGTGAGACTGTGTTGTTTCTCAAGATTTGTTGTGACCTTGAGGTTTGGTGACCTCTACATGTGGTAGAGGAAGAGATTGGTGTATATCCATCAATGTGTAATTAGTGAAAGTTTGGGTGGACTGTGATATTGTTTCTAGGATTTTTTCTTTCCCGATTTTTCACTTTAAAAGCTCCAGTGACCTTTGATACTTGCTCTTGTTTGTCTCGTTTTTGTAATTGTTACTCTGAATCAGTTTTTAGAACCCAACACTTTTGAGTCCTGACTTATTTCATTGGAACCACTTTTGAGTCCTGACTTACTGCATTTGTTCCGATGAAAAAACACACGGTTTGAATTTTTGTAGTTTTCTATACGAAGTTGGCCTGAGTCATGAAACTATCAAACATTGATTTTCAGTTTATTGAGTAACATTAGTATCACTGATTACCTTTGCATCAACCAAACATGTCTTGGGAGTATTTTGTGGTTAACTCATCTAGAATTTGAATTTGAGCCTAGTTGGATCGAAAATGGAGACCAAACTCTCCAAGCACATTTTTCTCAATTTAAAAGGCTCGAACTTAAGAACTTGTTTTAGCAGTAGTGAAACGGTTCTTATGTTTGATTATCTCAAATATTCGATGCAGAATGTACAAGAGAAACCAACACGACGGCCTTTGCTAAGCCAAACAAGTCCCCGAATCGGGCAAAGAAAGCATAACATGGAGTGATCCATGAGATGTACTAGGGAAAGAATAACAGAACATGATACATAAAAAACTGAACAGTTAGCAAACCCTCGATGGATCGATACATGTACATAGGAATCGAACCAAGACGAGCGAGCGGATCATGGACCGGAGAGTGCCCAGTTCGCTTCGCTTCCGACTCTTGGCATTGAGTTGGTTTTCGAGGAGGCGTCGACTTTGAAGTTTGCGCCACACATTACTCCCTCGCTGTCGATCCTTGGCATTGCCTTCAGCTTGTTCCTCGGGTGCTCGTAGCTCTTCAATCCCACCTCACTATGGAACATACACCCTGAAAATAAATTACAATGTCACACATCAATTCATTAAGGAATTGCCGATGTTACACATCAGAACAATAAGACTTTTAAGGCTTAGACGATGACATAATTACGATACTAAGTTGTCCCGAAGCCAAGGAAACTTAAAAGACTTACCAGGTGGAAAAGGGGCAAAGGATTTAGCACAGCTAGTTTTGATAACATCCAAATTGTCAGAAATCACAGCAGACCCATCAGCTGCTACACCCCAAAACATTTGCACCCTTTGATCAGCACCCTGCTCAACACAACAACATTACACCACCAAACCTACTCAACGATCCATGACAAAAGTCCCAATGATCAGAACAAGAAAACATTGCAAATGAGTCCGAAAACTCACAAGGGCGGCGAAGACAGAACCGGCATTCCTATCATAGATAACGAACCCGAAACTCCCTTCGAGATCCTTGAGGACCTGATCGGCTGGGTAAGGCCCCCGGTCTCTAAGGGTCCGATAGGCCTCAACGACGAACATCGCCTCGTTCGTGTTCTTGGCTAAACCATATTGCTTGAGTAGGGTGCTCAGGTTGTTTAGGTTGCCTAGGAAGATGCAGTACATCTCATCCGTCCCACAGAACATCCTGCAAGTGATACACCAAAATGTCATTTATCAGTTTCAAAGATTCAGAATTGTGTGCTAGACTGTTTGATGTTTTGGTGAAAATATTGGATCATAAATCAATTAAAAAAAGACCAAATTAACTAATTTAAAACACACAATCAAAACCGATCCTTTGCATTTTTTGTTTCCGATTCTTGTTTTTTTAGATTCTATGCCTAACTAATCAAAACTATTTGGTACAGATTTGTATTCCTCATAACAAAAATAGAAAATTGAAATCTAGAAAGAGTGGATTTGATTATATGTTTCCTAATTTCTTTGTAAAGTCCTTCTTCCAATAATCATTACTAGATCATTTTGATTTTGGTTTCGGGTTTCTTGATTTTAATACTCGTTTTGGATTTCATTATTTGAAACGGCCTTACCAAAACAATCCCTAAATTTAACCATGATAAGCACAAAAAAAAAGAAAAAAGTTCTTGAATTTATTATATCCTTCGAAAAATTGAAAGCGCAAATTCAAAACCTTCTGTTCTGATTTTCCCTTGAATCATAATCTAAGCCAAACAAGACCTTCCTGTGTTTTTTTCCCCCGTTTGATTACCTTTGCTGAAGCAGGGATTGCTTTGAAGGATAATAAGCAAGGAAAGCATCATTGCCAAACCCAACAGAAAGCGCAGGATTAGGCTGATTCCCAATAGCATGAAGCTGTCGAAAATGCTGAATGATCTCATCGGGCAGCTTAGGCTTCACCCTATTCTTATCAGACGTTGGGCTGTTCAGCTCCTGTGGTGGATCCACCAGTCCTTTCTTGAATATCGCCAACATTTCCACAATTACTACGACGACAATAACAACCACGGTAATCTGATAATGGAAAGTCTTAGATGGATGTGATGAAGAGTAATGGATGGAGAATGGGTTGATGATGTTCTATGAATTGGGTTTTTATACTAGTGATGGGATATCAAGAGATATTGAGAATGTGGCATGTGAAGGGAGGGTGGCACCGTGGCAATGTTATCCATATAGAACTAAAAGTTTCTGCATTTGAAGAGAATAAATTTGAGATTTTTCTAAAGGTTTTCTTATCCGTTTATTTTCTGTCATCGTCAGTCTATCCACATCTGACGTGCGATAAATTCAGATTCGGTTACTTATCCTTGCTGGGAGATGGAGGAGTTTTTTTTCTTCTCTCGAAAAAAACTATGCATAATATATACTCCATCGGTTGATTAGTATTGGTCAAACGTTGTAAACAATTATAATAATTTTGAACCAAAAAAAAAAACCCAGCATAACATTTACTACTCCATTCGTCCCGCTGTTATCTTTGCGATGCTTTGGCTTTTTTCCTTTGTCGAGATAAACGATTCAAATGAATTTTAGATGAATTCATTGTGAAACACAAAATATTGTTCAAGTTATATACTTTAATCACATATATGTTACTGGATTATCAGATATTATTTGATATGAAAATGAGTTTCCGTATCCGTACATATGGAATAAAGAAAAATACATGATGTTATAAAATCATGAGACAAGGGTTGTACATATTTTTGCGATAAAGACAACAAGTTATTGTGAAATCTTGTCTAGTAATTTATACCTTCTTCGTCCCAAAAAAAATTATAATTTTTTTACTAGTCATGTATGTCAATAGAAGGCTTGATCAGTATTACGGAACGATCAAATGTTATTATTTTAAAAAATATCATCAAATATTGATGATAGTGAACTTTATGTACAATAATTGTTGGGCAATAAAAATTTAAATCGTATCTTTTAGATGAGTAACGAATTTCTTCAAATTATGTTTTGAATAATATAAAAAGAAAAAAAAAATTATAATAATTATAGGATGAAAATAACATATGTTCTGTTTTAGTATTTTGTGATCACGTAAACGTTTGGAGAATTAATTCTATGAAATGGTTTCAAAGAGCATGGGAACCTATCCAAGTAGTCCTGACATCAACGGAGTAAGAGTAGTGGCATGACATCTATCAATTGGGCAACGGTGAATTATACGTGTTGACACTGATCTGAGTCAGCATTTCAACCAATAATCGTAGAGCTATTAGATACTTTTCCTTTCTGAGCTTCCAATTATGAACTAGATCATGATAAAAGGTACAACTATATCGAGACATTAACGTCAAATGTATCTAAAAATTAATATTAAAACTCAAATTTAATTTCAATAAAACCAACCTATGATGAAGTTATCGCAGCATACAATTTGACTATCGCTGTAATAATTTTATTTTGCTAAAAGTAAAGATTTCCATCACATTATTACATGTTTTCAATGTTAGGAACATATAGGATGCAGAGGTGCAACACGAAAAACACGATCCTTAGATTTAAAAACGTTGTAAGATCAACTCTATTTAAGGATATATTAGTCTTCTTTTCGTAATACTAAGAGCTTAGGATATAGACGAAAAATCCTCTAAGATACAACTAAGTCTTATTGGGAATTGTGAAAATCGATCTCCGAACAATCCTCTTGGAATTTGTTTTTGTGAAAGTGAGAGAAATCGTTACTAGTGTTTGTGAAGATTTTTTATTGAATGAGAGAGATTGATGAATATGATGTTTTTTAGTATTTGAATCTCATTTAGAATGAATTATATACAAAAAAATGATGTTTCAAATTCGAAACAATATGATTTGAGATGAAAATGCATGATTTTACAAAGGAAAAAATCATTTTGTACTGCAAGAAAAAAACCATTGTGCCTAGGCGCCACTTAAGCCCACGCTCGGTCGCTTTAATGAAATTCCTGGTAGGAGATGGTCATGTCCGGGCTTGAAACATAATTGCGTCCGGACTATTTGATAAATATATTTGTTGTCTAAGTCCAAACATTGTGTGTTTATAAAATTCACATGACTTAACAATTAATTCAAGAGGTTGTTATAATGACATGTGTTTATATTACATAAGTTTTTATTTAAATTTTTTTTCATCAAATTCCTTTGTCACATTTTATGCAACGTTTCAATGCTCCAACAACAATATTTAAGGGACCAATATCAACATTCAGAAAGTCACACGTTATTACATGAAGTTGTGATCAAATGATTAACCTAATCAAAGCTTTTCCTGTAGAATAAAACTGTATAATAAAGGCAAAAAAGGCGCACATAGGATAAGGCGAGATAATAGTAGTCGTACCACTACACTTAGCAGTGGGCCCCATCAATGTCATTACTTCAACGGTCCACTAATTGTGCCTTCTTTCCTTTTTGTACTGAACCGTGGCCCGCGGATACATATCCACGTGTACGCTGACTCACATCCCATGTGGACTCGTACAGTGTGTGGATAACGTGGATCCTCGTGTTACTATCCTTTGGACGTAGCTCGACGAATCCATGGGCCATTCAAAATTCAAGCTCCATGTATAAAGTCTATTCTCAAATTATGAAACCGTGGGCTTGTATATGTCGTTATCATTTTAAGACTTAGGTTATACATAAATGCACCCATAGATTTGAAGAATATGTACATGTTCTGAGATATGTTCTTGTGTTCGTGTTTGTTAGAGGTTCCAATGACATTAATGTATCATGTTGAATGCATGCATTTATTTTTTTGATTGAAGTAACATAACTTTAGGACACGAGCTTCATAGAAGAGTGCAAATAAATGACTGATGCAGGACATATTTCGGAAGAAGATCTCTTGATTCCAATACACATCTTGTTATCTTGTCATGGTCGCGAACAGCACAATGATGTTGGTGCTGATTCAAAATGTTCAGCAAGTTATTACTCTCTCTATTAAACAAATGATATAATATTGTTTAACTTGAATTTCTCACTAAAATTACTACAATATTTTCATATTTGAAAATAATTTTGTATTATCTCTATCCCATAATTATTATAATATTTTTTTATATTAGCACGTAATTGAGAAGTTTTGTTAATTATCTAAACGATACGATTTAAATTTTCTATTGATCCATGTTTATAATAGTAACATTATTATCATTAATATTTTATGATATTTTTTTAAAAAATAACGTTTGATCGTCCCACAATACCGGTCAAACCTTTTATCGTCATGCGTATCAGTCAAAATAGTGTAATCTTTTGAGACGGAGGGACTATAAAACTATCAAACATCCTTATTTTTTATTATTTTATATTATACCAACTCATCTTAATATTTTTTCTCTTTTATTTTTTTTCTCATTCCACTCTCTCAGACAACCAAAGGTTACATAAAATATTTATCTATAAATTCAACATGTATATAAATTTTTATGACCGATCAAATCGTGATATTTTCCATGGGACGGAGGAATTATTTCTTTAAACAATCTCCATTGTATTCCGAAAAATTTTCTTGTGTACATCTTTGCTCTCTTACCTCTTACACTTGACTCGATTTTGCACGGTTTGGTTGTTTCCTTTATATTTATATTTTAATTTCATGCTTTTATTCAGTAACAGTGTCGGTCTTTTGTCTTCACCACAGTTTCAAAGTAATTAAGGAGGAGCAATGAGAAAAATTGGACTAGTTGAAAATTGATCTATTTGATCATGATTCTGAACAAGTTTCGATTATTAGATTGTCATATTATTGGACTCGTTCAAAATTAGTTTCAAATAAATATGGTCAGTCCAGAATACATGATAGAGTTCTCTCATATCATTCCCTTGTATGTCAACGTAAACAATGCACCATCATCAAAAAGTAAAAAGGCCATTCACTTTCACCCAGGAATATATGTAAACAGAGGCACATCCGTTATAAATCCACCGGCCTCTTCACCGCTATGCAAGAAACATCGACCATTAGCCAATCTTGGATACACTATTGTCATTCATAATTGAGCACTAGAACTCCTACCTTCAGTGTTGGTGTTGTATTGGGTGGCGCAGCCGACGATGATGACGATGGGATGTTTGGGCCGAGTGAGGATAGTGGTGGTGTATGTTGTTAGTTGTGGAGTCTGTTTAATTAATGGTGATGATGACATGATGGGTATGGTGGGAGGTGGGTGAGGAGTCATGTGTTTTGATTTAGGGATTTTGAAGGAATAGGATGTGATAAATTGAGATTTGATTGAGACAATATAAAAGAAGGAACGATTTGATTAAGATGCGAATTTAGGAAATTATAATTGATTGAAGGATAAATCAAATCAAGGATGATTTATTTATTTCAAAAAATGAATCAATATGTAAAAAAAAAAAAAAGATTCCATTGATGCGTAATTTAAAACAAAAAAAAGCACATCTTTAGGTAATTTCTACCAAGATTTAATATCTTTAGATGTCAAAATTTTGTCACATAAAACTTTATGAGGAAAAAATAATAATCATATTTTATCTCTAACCTAATTTATTTGAAATGATTTGATAGATCAATATTAAAACTAAATTACAAGAAAAGTGATTTTGAACAGTTTTTTTTGTCTTAATGTAATCGAATTTCAAGCTTTGGTCTAAAGTTAAAATGCGTAATTTTAACTATCATAAATATAACGTGATAATTTTATGAAATATTATGTTTGATCGTCTTGTAATTTGGATTAAAATTTATCTCAACATACATTTGTATTCTAATATTACAACTAAATTGAATGGAAACAAAAGGGATCTAGGAAGGTGAGATACTGACCTCATATAACAAGGTAATGCTATCAGATTTAAATGAATTATTTTCCAAATCTGAATGTTGATTATTTTTTTTATTGAGCGTAGCATCGAGTTAAAATTTGAAATCGATCGAGCGAACATGCATTGGTAATCAATGGGGTTAGTTTTAGGTATATTGGAATTTTTTTAACTGTTCAGATAATGGAGTTTAATTATATCACAAATGACACCCAATTGTTCCAAACTTGATGAGCATGACATGATGCGTTAATAATCTTGCATGGTTTATAAACACTCAATTTTAGATTTTAAAATCTGATTTCTTAAATAACATCATAAAATTGAATTTTTTTTTTTACAAACGTAAAATTGATTTTTTTATTGAACACTTCGCAGCACTTACATGGGATTATATAAAATAGATATAATATGTGGTTTAGGTAATGAAAAGAAAAAATTTGGTAAAAACACCTTCAGAATCTTCAACTGTTATCTATTATTTATAATAATGAATAGTGACTCTTTCATTTTATCTATTTATTGTAATATCTATGACTATTTAAAAAATTGAGATATTGGGTTTTGAGTTGGGAAATTTGGGTTTTGGTATGTTGAATTCGTCGGAGAGAACGGATGTTGCTGATGATGATCATCTGGCAACGATAACGACAACAACGATGATGATGTGATCGAAGGGTTTTGAAGAATTGAGATCGGAGAAATCGAGATTCATGATCAAATCTATCCCTCTCTCCATTGTCAGTGTACCATCGATTTTGTAATCCGCATCACAGTAGATCATTTCGATGTCAAAGATTTGAAACAGTCATCGACAACAGGAACAGTGAGAGCCGAGAGGGAAAGTGATAAGGTGACGTTGATGTGAGAAATAAATAAAGTATATGAAATATTATTTATTTAAAGATTAGTGATTTAAGGTAAAGATTTTGATATAATATAAAATAAATAAAAAATCTATAAATTAAAAAAATTTAAATATATAAAATAAAAAATCTGTTTAAAAGATTTTATGCATCCATCCTAACTATGTTGTTTGAGATCAAGAAAGTATTATTGTTGACATGTTGTTTTCCAATATTCCTCCGTTATCCCCACTACTCTCATCCACTCCTCCATCATTATTTTCCTTCTTTTTTTTTCTCAGCAATAAGAAAAATATTCTTTGCATAGAGACAAGACAAAATCCCCAGAGATTCTCCACCTAGACAAAGAGCCACAGAAAATTCGAAACTTGTCAGTGAAAAAGTGCGAAATCAATTCATGTGTTTTGATCCTTGATCGATTTGGAGTAAAGGGTAGTGATCAATTTTCGACCTTTTTGATTGATTGATTATGATTTGGTGAAAGAAATTTGAGATTTTTTGGGACTGGTTTTGATGAGGAGATCGTTCAAGGACTCTCTCAAAGCACTTGAAGCTGATATTCAGCATGCTACTACCCTGTGAGTGAAATTTTCTTTTTCTTTTCCTTTTTCCTTTTTTTTTCTTTTTGGGAGTCTTGATTCTGGGTTTTGAGGGTTTTTGATTTGGGTATTTCTTTCTGGGGAGGAATTTTGTTCTGATTATTGGGTTTTGTTGTACTATGTGGTTTTGTATTAGTGGGTTCGGTTTGGATTGTGAGAAAAATGGGAGTATCTTGCTGGGTGTTGAAATGGAAGCTGAGGCTTTTCTTGTGATGAGAAGATTGTTTAATTTTATGATGGTTTAACCTTTCAAGTGGTTTGTGAACTGAATTGTACGAGTTCTTGCACGTTATGTTCAATTCTTGAGGAGAGATATGGTAATGATAGTCACTTTGGTGGAGTCCTTGGAAACACTCTTTGTCGTCTGTTGATATTCAATGCGTCTCACGGGATTTGTTGATAACTATTCACAATTAACCGACTAGAGAGCAAAAGTAATTGCATAAGTGGCTTGAAGTAGTGTCCTCCTCGAATTAGCTTTATCTTTTGGATGTGGTGACTATGCAAGGGTTTTGTTGATCTCTCTGTTTTTTCCTGGGTTTAAAAGGATTTTTTTGGTTTTATTGCTTGAATTAACTGAGGTTTATTGTCTCACTACGAAGCTGAGAACACATATCATGTTTGTAGGCTGTATTGTGTATTTGCTTGACTTTGGAAGTATGGATGTACTTATCTCTGAAGCTTGTTTGTCATGGACAGCATAATAGATTGTTGATGAGCAGTTGATCTTGGTTGGATGGAGCTTAGAATTCGGTCATGTATGTTGGATTGTTATCGTTCATACAAATAATCTTTTTGTTCTTCTTCTTCTTCTTCTTTTTTTTTTTTTTTATGTGGAAGTGATAGTATCATTGTGGCTATTCGTTATTGCTTCGTTTGATATAATTAGCATGTGAAACTTATTTTTCGCAGTCTGCATTGAATGTTTTTCCTCACCATGTTATCTGGTTGCTCTATCCAGAGCTTCAGAGTTTTCAAGAGAGTATGATGGGGCATGTCTTCAGATGAGAATGTCATACAGTCGTATCGCTCCTTTCTTGCTTTTCTTGGTCCAATGGACGGATTGCCACTTGGCTGGGGCTCTTGGGCTATTGAGGATCTTAATTTATAAGGTGCAACACTATCTGCATACTTCTGTTCTTGCAATTCCTGTTATTGCGTCTGGATTCTTAGGATATTCATGTTAGCAGGTATATGTTGATGGCTCAACCAGCATGTCTACGCATGAACGAAAAGCAAGTATCCGAGAGTTTTATGGTATATGATATTCGCGGACTTCTCTGTTAAGTTTTGATGCATCATTTCACGAACTTGCCTTCTAATTAAAGGTATCTGTGCTTGTTCATTACCAGCGGTTATTTATCCTTCTCTGCTGCAACTTCAAAGTGGGGTTACTGAACCTGAAGACAAGAAACAAAAAGCAATATGCATGGAACGGTTTCGTAGAAAGGATGAAGAGGAACAGAAGAAAAACTCGGATGTTGATGCTGAAAGAGAAGGAGAATGCGGAATTTGCATGGAGACTGTTAGTAGAATTCTGCTGCCTAACTGCAACCATGTCATGTGCCTGAAATGCTACAGAGATTGGTACTTTTCTCATACTTGTTAGTCTAAGTCAGTTCCCTTGTTGGCTATTGCTGCATACGTCTTTTCATGATACTTAATATTACTGTGTGTTACATAACATAACCACTCTGGGTTTATGCTTTACATAAGTCAGGTGAAAGGGTTTTACATAACAAAAGTTCGCGTGTTCAGAAAAAAAAAGAAAAAGAAAAGAAAATACCCTTTTACTGCCGGAGCCCATCCAACCCTTCAAAATTCTCTGACTTATGTATAAGCTGAAAAATGTAATACGGCATTGCAGCATGTCTTTGTATTGTCTCGGACAATATCCTCCTTTTGTTTACATTACACCAATGATAAATGGTGTCATGCATCTATTTGAGTGACAATTTGTATATTTGAGCATTAGTCTTACCCATAAGGTTGATTGAATTTGCATCCTTAAACAAGGTCCTACATATTTCCTTTCGCTAACCTTTTCTTGTTAGGGTCAGCTGTTAATTTTGATAGTATCTTTTTCTTGTTGCTTTTGTTTTTGAAAGGGAAAATAGAAGAGTCTAATGTATAAGAGTTTCTGCATCTCGATGTTGGGCTGTGTTTTTGCTTCTCAGAATCTTGGGCTATTTTTCTAGCGGGTCAATCTTAGATATCGATGGAAAAGTTCTTAGATAAGTAATTTCGACATTCTAGTGGTTCAATCTTTGAGTTTTCTTGGTTTGCGAGATGAGTTAGAGTTTTTCTTTGAAGATTGCGTGAATGCTAATCTGAATGAGTCAGGCTAAATGCCTTTGTTTGCTCAGATAAGACTGACAAGGTTGATTTTTGTTAGGGAGATGAAATCATGAAACAGTGTACCTTTTCATCTTGGATAACAACTGGAAGAAGTTGACCTTTTGAGTATATCGTTTTGTCATAGATTGGAGGCTAGATAGACTTTGGAGGATTGTGCTAACAGCATTTCCATAGTTTCAAATTCAAATTCACCGAAACTGTGGCCTGGACTGAGAACATTAAAAACAAACCAACTATTGGTCAAATGGTGCTGATAAATGAGGTGATGGGGAAGTACTCTGAACTCAGTAGGCTGACCTCAAATACGGGAGCTAACCAACTCAAGACAGCTTCAGCTAATTTAAAAAGTAAACTGGCCATAAGCAAGATGTTTTCGTATGTCTCGGCGATTTTCTTTTTCAGCTTTTATCTTGCGAGTCAAGTCTAATTCATTGTACACAATTATGATTGGCTGCGGAATTCGTCTGATGCAATTCACATCAACTTTCACAATGGTCCTGCGGAAGTTGATTGATTCAGATTAGGTTTCACAGATTTCAATTGCTCCATCAGGATTTGGAATCTACATTAGCGTATGTGGTTTTTTCCCCATGCAATACCGTTTTAGAGTGCTCTTTTTCAGTCAAGTTGTGTTCTTTTTTTCTGGGGCACATGAACTGCAGCTTCTCAGCTAAATAGCAAGCATGAAAATTCTAGACCGCTATGTATTACAAAGATATTACTGTCATGGGCTGAATAGATGCTAGTCCAGTAGTCTGTAATCATCTAAAGTGTACTGTCTTCTCCCTTATAATGACTTCTTCCTTAAACCCATGCAGGCGCTCAAGATCGCAATCATGTCCCTTTTGTCGCGATAGCCTCAGGCGCGTAAACTCTGGAGATATCTGGGTTTTATTAGAGAGCAGAGAAGTGCTCGACATGTCGACAATAACAAGGGAGAACCTCAGGAGGCTTTTCATATACATAGAGAAATTGCCGCTCATTGTTCCTGGTTCCTTCTTTGACGGACATGATTCTCACCTCAGATAACCTTCTGCAAGAACTACTCAGAACACCCAACATTTCCTGCTGCTTGGTCTGCTGCTATGGTCCCTAGATGTCTATTAATCGCAAAACTATACGATTCATGTTTCTTTGAAATCAGCTGAAAGAGTAATTTTTTTCCTCACCCGATGTGGAAAGCTGTGGCCTGAAATCATTAGCACGCAGGAGACGAAGATGGAGGTGGTTCGTTATTAAGTACAGGAAAGTGTATGTAGCGAAACTTGTACATGATTGTATAGCTCCTATTGTCGACTATAGAAAAGATATCATGTTTCTCCATCGGTGGCTCTATTTTTGTGTCCTGGGTTCGCATCCTTGGTTACTGTCTGTTGTTGGAGGCGATGGCGGGCACTAGGACACAACAATTTGAATTTGGAGATGAGTTGACTGATATCACATTCCTCCAAGTCTCCAAGAATGAGAATAAGAGCTTCTGATCCTGGTGTTCAGCTTCTAATGCAACTCCCAACTATTCTTAAACGTGCAACTCGAGTACTTGAAACTGTCTTCCAACTCTTCTTTTGTACGATTTGGCCTCTATTTCTTAATCCGACCCACCAATGTGATCTTACCGGTGGTGTCGTCATCATTCAGTCGAGTAGCAATGTAGTGCATGGTTATGGGATAATTTACCATCCCTCATTTACCATGTGTAATATAAACAACGTAGGTATATTGTCGTTATTCGTCACGTCATTTATACCTCATCGCCCAGCTTCGGAAGAAGGAAGGAACTTATACCAAAGGGGCCCTTTGGTTCTCTTGATAAGGCATGTGTGGTAGCATAGCAAGCAACAAGGGTCATGGATAGGAAAATGGGGTACTTTAAGCTCGCCGGATTAGACGAGATCGACTAAATCTGATAAATAATTCTTAGCCTGTTTCCGACTTTTTACTTAATGGAACAATGTGAATTGTGTTATTGAATTAATTTATATCTCGAAGCCTATGATACAAGCAGGTTACTGTGGTGTAGTGGTTATCACGTTAGTCTTACACACTAAAGGTCCCCAGTTCGATCCTGGGCAGTAACACATTATTAGTTTTTATTTAGAAAATAAAAAAACTAACCGTTGGAATGCAAAATCTCTAGAATGCCCCTTGCCACGCCTGGGCCGCACTAGTCCACGGTTCAAACTACCCGTTGCAGAGATCGCTTCTCCATTCTCCGTTGCTCCTTTCTCAGATCCCCTTTTTTTTCTCCTTTCCTTCTCATCCTTGGTTCGAGCGTCGATAACTCATCAGGTTCGATTTTGATTCCATGAATTTTGGATCTGTGATTTTGTTCATCGATTTTCCAGATCTGGAATCGAATCCCTTGGTTTCGGTCTTTGATTTAGGATTTCGTTTTTCTCTGATTCAGGTCTCGATGAAGATGATATCCGATGAATCTCTTAATCGATTGTACGATTCTCGTGATGGAACTTGTAGGGAGTCTTGATTTTGAGCTGGGATTCGTTTGATCTATTCTCGTCGAGTCGAGGTGACGATTTCAATTCTCGATCTGTTTATTGTTTCTGGTCTCATCGCTCGTGGTACTGGTCATTCCAGGTATGTTCTTTTTTTTGATGAACTAACTATGCTATTGTGATTTTGATCCATTTCGAGTTCTAAATTTTTAGGGTTTTGGATTCATATTCGTGTTTGTTCTTCTGATCTAGGGTTTATACTGATATGTTCATAATTCATCGATTATTACACTGGCTGGAGTGGAGAAGCCTTTTTGTTTTTCCGATTCTCGTGATGGAATTACAACAATGAAATTACTCATCGCAAGCTGGGAATATAAGCCCCCATTCTTGAAATACACCAGCCACCACCTGCAATGGAGATCGGCTCCTCTGCTGAAAAATCCTAAGAGTTCTTTCCCGCCAAATGACATAAACCATTGAAACCACAATCGCTCTTCTTCTACATGACTTCTCCTTCCTTCCTCGTAGCACATTAACACCCAACGAAACCAGTCCTTCCATACATACTGAGCACACTGCAACTGTACCCCATCACTTCTCTACTGAACGAACATTCAAACAGTAGGTGATCCCTCATCTCCACTCCCCTGCGACACAAAACACAAGTATCATCATCAATGACTCCATGTCTGTACAGTCTAGCACGAGTTTGCAATCCATCCTTGCAGGCCAACCAAAGGATAAAGCTATGTCGAGGACGAGTGCCTTTTCCCCATACTATTCCTCCATATGTCCCTGTTATAAGGACAACCTGGAACAAGATACTCATACACCAAAGCAAGAGAGAAAAAACCATGTTTTGTACGCTCATATTAGCTGCAAAGGGTTTACTGCAGATTTGTTCTTTGCTTTGATGAAGTTGTTATGGTATTGTGAGTTTGTCGATTTCTAGATCTGGAGATTTTAGGGTTTTGGATCTCATATGTGTTTGTTCTTCTGATCTAGGATTTGAATCTATACAATTATGCTCATAATTGATCGATTATTACACTGGTTGGAGATTCATTTCGCTTCATTCCCTAAGGGATTATGGTTTTTCGCTGTAATACATCGTCTTTGAGGAGCGTCAATATTGAGCATTACATCAGCTCTTTGATAATTTGGAGAAGACTTGGTCTTTGGGATGTGCGTGTGCTAAGGATTTCCTTTTATGGTGTAGTGATATTGTTCACTTCCATGGCTGCAAGATAAGTTATCTTCTCTCTCGAAGTTTCAATTTCTCTTTTCAGATATTATCGACTGTTGATTATGTGTTGTGTTCAATCCTTTTATCTCTATGTTTGATGTGTTGATTTCATACCTCTGTCTAGTTGTTTCCATATTTGGATAATGGGTTAAAATATTTGAATATGATAGATAGATCGACAAGTAACAAATAGATTGAACCTCTTAATCGATACTTTTTAGTCTATAATAACAAAAAACCAGTATGTGGAAATCTCGTTGACATCATTTGGAACCATCGATGGTTTGGGTGCTCTCTCTGATATGGTTTATGAATGTTAAGATGGAACTTCTTATGAGTTATTATGGTAATGTGAATATGCAACTTCTGGCTAATATATGCTGTTAATATGGGGCTTTTTATGTGTTAAGATGTAGATTAGATGAGCCTTCTATTATCAGTTCGGATTTTTGATAAAATTAGTTACTCGACATGGTATCAGAACAGACCGTGACAAGAGATCACTAGTTCGATCCTCGTCTCCTCAGGTATGGGTTGCTCCAGTACTGCTCATAGTTCATGTCTCAATGGGCCTTCCTGTGAGGATGAGTGCTAGATGTACATTAATAGTATCTTCTATTATAAGTTCAAACTTTTGATAGAGTTGATTTCTCCACATTATGAGGAGTTATGCTAATGTCAACATGGAACTTATGATAGATAAAGTGCTACTGTAAATATGGAACTTATTATGAGTAACTCATGCTTTTAACATAGATTTGCCTCCGAATCTGCCTTGAATGTTTCATGTTCTGTGCTCATGCATAATCAACTTCCAGGCTATAGCTCACTTTCGCATCATACTCGAGGACACAATGTAACGTAAAGTGTGGATAACAAGACTAAAGTTCTCGATTTTAATCTAGAATACCTTGATATCTTAAGGAAACGAATAACAAAAGTTCTCTGGAAGTTAAATCCAATCTCATTCGTAAAAATGCCTCAAATGTTAAACATGACAATTATTTTTAGAGTTTCAAATAAATTGACTAAAGGATCAAACTAAGTCTAACATATAGTATCCTGATATAAAATATCACAAAATCCTAATTAATGATATCAAGTATTTATTTTGTAGAAATTTGATATATTCGCCTGTATCATTTTCCTCCTGTTGTGAAAAACTCATCCACGAGTTTAATGCCTTCCCCAAAACATGATTCTTCATTATCGCCAGATATAAAGCATCACATTCGAACAAAGAATTGAAGTTCATATGCAATGAACTTGGATGAGATAATGAACAGACTCTTTGTTCCATGACCGTTGTCTATGGAAGCATTCATAAAAAAAACTTGGATATTTCTGAATTTTTCCCTTGATACCCTCCTATTATGGACTTGATAGCAGCAACTGTAATGGCGTAGGACCGATCATACTGTCATGCTTTGACCCTTCTCCAAGGGTTATCAGCAAATATGCTTTCCTTGCATGTGTGCTCTCTTTCTCTATGTGCTTTTTCATGTTCTTTTACAACGTTCTCATCTTGCTTTAACTCGCCACAGAACACGTTATCAAATTCTATGTTCTCTCATCAAAGGCTTCTCTTGCATTGTTTTTAATTTTTTATTGTCGATAGTATCAATAATAAGCTTAATAAGCTTGGATGTGATTATATCTTCTAGCGCAAGGCTTTCATAGGATGTTTGGTAGGTAACTGAAAGGTTTGTCTCAATGTGTCTCACTGCTGAGGAATAGGACAGGTGAGCTGCCATATCGATTCCCTCCACGACAACAAGATGATTAGTTTGGCCATTGAACCTAGCAAAGGCAACATTAGCAGAATCACTTTCATGATTCGACCCTTCATCGTCACCTTCTGTTCCTTGAGACTCTTTAGGCATTTTTAAAAAAACATGTTCCTAGTTAATAATCATTTCAACACCAACCTTATCTCAAATTTGTTTCAACACCAACTTTGACCATGAGCGATGCCTCGATGTTTAGCTGAGGAATAGGACGGGTGAGCTGCCATATCGATTCCCTCCATGACAACAAGACTGAACCTAGCAAAGGCAACATTAGCAAACTCACTTTCATGATTCGACCGTTCATTGTCACCTTCTGTTCCTTGAGACTCTTTAGGCATATTTTAAGAAACATGTTCCTAGTTAATCATCATTTCAACACCAACTTTATCTCAAATTTGTTTCAACACCAACTTTGACCATGAGCGATGCCTCGATGTTTAGCGTTAACTAAGTCGTAATACGCAAGTGCACGTGTCGTTTATGAAGTAATAAAAAGGAGAGTAAGAGTATTATCCCACCAGGAACTGGGCCTCTAACGATTGACGATTATAGTTATAAATGAATCAAACTATAGTAATCGAATATGGTTTTAAACTCATGTAACTATGTAAATGTGAAACTAGGCTAAACGCTAAGCTTAAATGTCAAGTGACATGGATGTGAAGAAAGGGTCGTGACTTCTTTATCCTAGTGTATGATTATTCGTTTTACTCTAATATATTGTTTAGGTTGTTAGTCGAGAATCCATCCCTAAGCTATAATATCTTAGTCTCTTCGAGGTTTAAAGTAAATCTCACTATGCTGCACCACCTAAACTCATGTAACTATGTAAATGTGAAGCTAGGCTAAACGCTAAGCTAAATGTCAAGTGACATGGATGTGAAGAAAGGGTCGTGACTTCTTTATCCTAGTGTATGATTATTCCTTTTACTCTAATATGTTTAGGTTGTTAGTCGAGAATCCCTAAGCTATAATATCTTAGTCTCTTTGAGGTTTAAAGTAAATCTCACTATGCTGCACCACCTAAACGTATCTCTACGAGAAGTTAACGCAACTAGCAAATAATGTATGCGGTGGTTTCCCTAACATGGTTTTAAACTCATGTAACTATGTAAATGTGAAACTAGGCTAAACGCTAAGCTAAATATCAAGTGACATGGATGGTGAAGAAAGGGTCGTGACTTCTTTATCCTACTGTATGATTATTCCTTTTACTCTAATATAGTGTTTAGGTTGTTAGTTGAGAATCCCTAAGCTACAATATCTTAGTCTCTTCGAGGTTTAAAGTAAATCTCACTACGCACCACCTCAACGTATCTACGAGAAATTAACGCAACTAGCAAGTAATGTGTGCGGTGGTTTGCCTAACATGACTACAAGAGTCACACAAATGGCCTCTTGATGTTGCCTTCAACTCAAGATGAGGGTTGCCTAGGTGACATCTACACCTATCTTCTTGGAATCGATGCAAACTACATGATCCACACAAGGTGATCAATCAAGCGAGACTGTTCAACAACTAGTAACACACAATCATAACAATGAATGAACAACCTGATCAAAGCATGAAAATGATTATAGCACTATACAAACTACATCACGACACCCTAATCGAGGGTTTAGTTAATGATTTGAAGGTTAAGGTAAATCATTGAACATAAAAACGATCATTGTTTTACAATTCAAAATCTAAGAGAAGATGAAACTGAAGATGAATTTCCAATCACTCGGGTGACGAAGCTCGTCTCCAATCCATAATTCTTCGATTTCAACTTGATCCAATGAGATTTAAAGCTTTGATAAACCCTAAACTTTTCTCTAAACCCTTGATTTGATCTCAAAACAATGATGATCCCTTGTTTAGGCAAAACAAAGATGTTTATACTATGGAAAATCACCCTCGCGCCCTAGGATCTTTTAAGTGTCGCTAGGGCAACATAGTGATCTTAGCACACTGTTAAGATTGAAGACTCGTGCCTTGGAATTGTTTGGACGTCGCCCGGGCAGCGAAACTTGCAATATCTTTGTGCATGAATCGAAGGCTTGTGCCATGGGCTTGTTGTTGTGTTGCCCGGGTGACGAAGGTTGCAAAACCTTACTGTCAGAGAATGAAGTCATGCGCTGGACTGTTGTGACTGTTGCCCGGGCACCAAGCTTCCACACGACTCATGACGTGCTCCGTTCTTGCTTCTTTGATCGAACAAACTCTCATTTTCAACACCATTGATTCTGTTTCACTTGTTTTGCGCCTAAAAACATAAGAGAGTATCAACGCTCACGCAAATAGACAAAACACAACATAAATAGCATGAAATGAATCAAATAACATCGAAAACGGGTTTAAAATATGTGCGCTCATTAAAATCTAACCCAAACAACCCCCAACAAGCTTGAGCTCTTGCTTGTCCTTAAGTAATGAAAATGAACAAGATTGCCTAAACATTCAAGTGCCATAACTTCTTTTTTTTTATCATTAAAGTGCCATAACTTGAGATGTTAACAAACTGAACAATACCAACAAGCTTGAGTTCTTGTCTGTCCTTAAGTAATGAAAATGAGGTGGGACAAAACAAGATTGCCTAAACATTCAAGTGCCATAACTTGAGATCTTAACAAACCAATTCAACATCCCCCTAGAACTACTTGCATGATCACATCCTATTGTCACCACACCATTTTCAAGACAAGACATCTCTCTCACCTTCCCACATGATCATGAGGATCATATCGATAAGCACTCATAAACACGCTACGTCAAGATTTCAACACAAATAATGCAGAAAGCAAACAAGCGATTGCACTTTAACATTAAAGCACACCCATCGGCTTTGCAATAACGTGCATTGTAAACGTGCATTGTAATCCAAATCAAGCTTAGCAAGGAAGCACAAAAAGGGTGAAAGGAGGCTACCTTTAGGTCATGTGGAGCTTGGTAGAAAACAAGGGAAATTTGTTAAGTCAAGCGATGGTCCTTCTACGGTCCGCATTTACCCTCTAAGCATTGTGCTTTATGGAAAAAATTATAAAATACACAACCAAGCATCTCAAACAAGCATAAGTCTCACCACTTTTATTTATCTTTTTTTAACACCACACTTTACATTGCAACCAAGCAAGCATTACGTTCATATCACACTTCTTCAAGCACACCCTTAAATAGGTAATCCCATTTTCCAAAAAAGGTGTCTCCTCATTCATTACTCCTTTTATGCAATTTCTCACCTGTCTTACTTCTGGGACTGACTTGAGCATCGAAGTGGGTATTCGTGATTGAAACCTACTTGATTTCTAGCCTAAGTACACTAACTGCATCATGACTAATACCTCTAAGTTTTGTTCATCAATTTCTATACAAACGGAGAGATTGCACATTTCTATCACTCAGTGTTAGATTATTGTTAGTGTTTATCATGAAGATGAGACACGACCGTGTGGGACGAGACACGTGTTACGACTGAAGGTCTATTGATTTTATTGTCACTAATAAATTATCGTTATTAGTTAAATGAGTTAAATAGAATGTTATAAATATAACACCAATAACGGGATATAAATAGCACAAATAAAAGGTCATTTTATTAAGGTCTGTTTGATGAAAGTTAAACCTAAAGAATAGGTCTTTCCTTTCCTTTTGTTTTTGTCTTTTTTTTTTTTTGTGGCTATTTCAGGGCATGCTTCATCACGTAATAATAGTATGATAATTGTTTGATGAAAGTTAAACTAAAAGGATAGGTCTTTCCTTTCCTTTTGTTTTTCTCTTTTTTTTTTTTTTGGCTATTTCAGGGAATGCTTCATCACGTAATAATAGTATGATAATTTTTTGGGGTCAATAATATCATGACGCATTTCTTGGGTTAATAATAGTATGTCCATTTTATTAAGGCATGTTTGATGAAAGTTGAAACTAAAAATTGAGCATAAAAAGGGACACAGAGCAAAGAGCCAAAAAAGAGGAGCCAAAAAGGACACAGACTTAGTGTTAGATTATTGTTGGTGTTTGTCATATAGAGGAGACATGGCCGTGTGGGGGATGAGACACGTGTTACGACCGAAGGTACGTTGATTTTATCGTCACTAATAAATTATTGTTTTTAGTTAAACGGGTTAAATAAAACGTTACAAATATAACATCAATAAGCGGAATATAAATAGCACAAATAAAGAGACATAAATTTTACGTGAAAACCCTAACGGGAGAAAATCACGGGCGACTGACGATGACGAAGAAATCCACTAGCCAAACGAGGAGATACAAAGGAGCTACATCGAGTATCGAGAGCATATCAATAAGGGATATAGAAGTGACTCACTCCTAAAACAAATCCCTTAATGTTAGGGATGCATTCATTGGAAGGTAGTATGATCGTATGACGTATTAATTAGGAAGCTTCCATATATCTTTATTTTACAGAAGAATTTTTATTTAGTGTCTTATTTAGCGTTGTTATTATTTCCTAGTTTATAAATTATTCGCTAGTTGTGAGAATCTGGTATTTTCGAAAAGTTTCCTTATTTGTATTCTCTATTTAAGAGAACCCTTTTTCATGGAATAAAGGAATTACAATCAAATTCAAAATTTAGAATTCCTTTTGTACCAATTGGGTTCTAGGTAGTGACTTCCTTCAAAGTTCATAATAGGTTCGTCAAGAAACAAGAAGAGCAAACCAACGCTCTTGAATTCATATTTCTCAGAGAATCGCACGGTGACTTGATCCCAAACCCAAGTTCATAACACTTGAGCTCTCCTAAATGTGTTTAAGCTCCTAACTGCTTAGCTTTTTAGATGCTATGCTTCTCAAAAAAAAGGTGCTTCTCTTATCCTCATCCGATGCATTATGTCGCAAACTTCTCTATGCTTTATTTAGACAAATAAGACATGAATCTCTCCCACATCACACGGAGAAGCCACAGGAGGACCACAGGAGAAAGTAGAGAAAACGTGTTCCTCAATTTGAGGCACCATCCATAAATCTGCACCTTGACTCAAATTCTTCATCAAAGATCTTATCAGGACCACAGAGGAAAGCAAAGAAAACGTGTTCCTCAATTTGAGGCATCATCCATAAATCTCCACCTTGACTCAAATTCTTCATCAAAGATCTTATCAGGATATTCACTGTCGTAGAACAACCTCCTCCTAGGCATTGGGAAAGCCTAGTCGCCCTCCACTCCTAAGACCTTCAAGAAATGATGAAACTTTGACATAGAAACAGGTTTTGTCAACATATTTGCTGGATTCTTCGCAGTCACAATCTTGATAGTTTTGACATCCTTAACATCCCACACAAAATAATAACCGATGTCAATGTGCTTAGTCCTCTCATGATGCATCTGGTCACGAGTCAAGTGAATGACTGATGGATTGTCACAGTGAACCTCTTTAATCTCTTGCTTCAAACCTAAGTCTCAAGCCAAGTTCTTCAACCAAATCGTTTCCTTCACAGTTGATGCAACAACCATGAACTCTGTCTCAACAGTGCTCAGTGCCACCGTATCCTGTAAAGTTGTCTTTCAAGAAATTGGTCCATCACAGAATATAAATGCGTATCATGTAAGTGACCTCCGATGATTCAGATCTCTAGCATAGTCTGAATCTGAGAACTCCATAGCATCGTCATTATCTCCACCTCGCCTTACATCACAGAAGAGGCTTAATCCCGATAAACCCTTAAGATACCTAAGTATCCATTTTTCGGCTTACCAATGACCTCTGTCAAGTCTGCTCTTGTACCAACTGACTATTGCCACTACTTGTGACAAATCGGGTTGAGTGCATACCATAGCGTACATCAGGAAACCAACTGCACTCGCATATGATACTAAGGTCATGCTCTTCACCTCGTCCTTAGTCTTTGGTGAGAGCTCCAAACAAATGACTAAACATCTTGACGTTTTATGTTTCTGTTTATTGTTATTAGGAGTTATTTTTATTGTAATGATTTCGTAATTGTATTCTTGATTTAATATTAATATTATTGTGCTACATTTATTCTGTTCTATATGCATAATATTGCGTTTAATTATAAATTTTATTTTATCAGAAAATCATGATAAATCTTACGAAACTGGAATTTGTTGCACTTGAAATATCTGGGGAGAACTATTTATCATTGACTCTGGATACAGAGTTGCACCTTAGTGCTAAAGGACTAGGCT
The DNA here is from genome assembly GCA_001925005.1 of Drosera capensis. Lineage (NCBI taxonomy): Eukaryota > Viridiplantae > Streptophyta > Magnoliopsida > Caryophyllales > Droseraceae > Drosera > Drosera capensis. The sequence goes on from LIEC01011333.1 coordinate 170,747, forward strand.
ATACAATAATGACAGACAATAAAGCTACTATGCAAGAAAATACAATGACATTAATTTATATGAGACATTATCTGCACAAGGCACTCAAATCTGAATTAAAAATCCGTATGATTATGGATTAAATTATAAGATAAATTTGACCATCAGAAGTTGGTATTTCTTCCTTCAGCTTGTCTTGCTTGATGAAACTTGAGATTGCAAGATTTTTAATTTGTGCAAGAATATAATTCTACTTTATTTAAGATCACATTACGATTGACATTATGTGAGAGATCGTTTCTGAAATAGGTATGTTAGAAAAAACATACTCAACATTTCATGCCCGAAATGTGATTTTGCAGCAACAATACAGGATGCAGAAATTTACATGATATACTGAACTAACATCGTATCTTTTGGTTGCTAAGAAAAATAACGAGTTACCTTTTAAAGAACTCTAAAACTTGTCCTGTATTGTTGAAGTACATGCCACATCTTTCTAAAGGAATAGAGGCGAACATTGGCGTGGGAGAGAACGAGGTCGTGGTCGTGGACGAGGTAGGTTTCACGATCAACGTAGACTATATGATGCAGAAAATCACCTAAAGTAGCAAAATGGAAAACCTATATAAAAGAATGGGAAAGCTCCCTATGAAGAACTAAGAAGGATAATAAAGGAACTTGTTTTCGATTTGGAATGGAAGGACATTGATCTAAAGGATAAAGGAAAACAAGTGGAGACCGATTTCTTAAGTCATGAAACAAGTATGTCTATTCCACCAGTGGATCTTGTAGGTGTGGTTGAATGCTCCAATATGGGGAATGATAATATTGAGCGTACCTTAGATGAGGTTTTTGTGTGGTGGGCAGAGCTAAAAAATTATAAAGGAACTTGTTTTCGATTTGGAATGGAAGGACATTGATCTAAAGAATAAAGGAAAACAAGTGGAGACCGATTTCTTAAGTTATGAAACAAGTGTGTATTCCACCAGTGGATCTTGTAGGTGTGGCTGAATGCTCCAATAAGAGGAATGATAATATTGAGGCTACCTTAGATGAAGCTTTTGAATAGTGGACAGAGCTAAAAAATTATTGAGATATGTAATATTATACTCCTTTGTAAAATATGTGTGCTGTATACGTTCGTGATAATAATTGTATTTTGTAATTCCCTAAATCTAAGTATCATATGCGTTTATTATAATAAAAGTTGTGCAAAATATAAAAAGATGAAATTAGTATTAGTTCATATAGAATCCTAAAGAAAGAAAACATATGTCCATAATTAAACACACGAGCCATATTATCAAAGAGATTAAACGAGTTAGCACATGGGAATAAAATCTTTTCAAAGTTCTTAACAACCACATATAGGCAACCTAAGAGAAGTTATTTGAATCATATATTTAAGTATTTATGATTTGAAATAAAAAAAACCCAAAACAAATTTATAAGTCTTCTCATATGTACGATTGTAGACATAGTTATAATGTTTGGATTCATATAGTCATTATAATTTATTATGTGACTAGATACATTTGATATATATCATTTCATCCACACTAATTTTCATATTTATTGTACGAACATATTAACAAGTACACAAATGATTAGTTTATAATATTTGTATGGAATTTCATCCCAAGCCAGCAACTGAGAAAACAACAGATCTTGGTGCTATTGTCGCAAACACAGAACATTTAAAGCTGGGTGGCGGTAGCTAGCGAAGCGCAATCGCAGAAGTAGTGGAAAACGAATAGTTCTTCTAGTTGTTCCAATTCTTTGAGTTCTTCCAAGCATGCCAATAGTTTTAGCGAATAGAAGAGTTATGCCACCAATTAGTTTCAAGCGAGCAAAGGTGCGAAGGGGGAGTGATCGTATCGAAAGTAGTGGAAGATAGTCCTAAAGTTTCTAAGAAGACGAATAAAATACAACGCCGCATTCTACGAAAATTGAGCAACAAGAAAAAAGGAATGTCTCATTTTGCAGAATTAGCAACAAAAGAACGGAAGATACATACATTGTTAATAGTGCAACAACACACATAATTCTTCAAAGTGTAAAGTATTTTTCTCATTTAAACAAGGGTGAAGCCAGTGTTGGTTCAATATTTGAAACGTCAAAACTAATCGAAAAGTTTGGTAGTGTCAATTTTATATTACCAAATAGGACTCATATTTACATAAAGAATGCGCTCTACTCCCAAAAATTCAAGAGAAACCTTCTTAATTTTAAAGAAATTCGTCTTAATGGTTTTTCACAGAAAGTACAAATACATTGGGTTATACCTTGTGAAAATTAGAACAATCGAGTCACATAATGTTATGAACCCGAAATTCATAAACTCGTAGATTGTTATGCTTTGGTATATACGTCTTAGACATCCGGGAACTACGATGATGAGACGAATTCTTGAAAACTCACAAAGACATCCATTAAAGAATAGAAAGCATTCAAAGGGATATTTGTGGATCAATTCATCCACCTTTAGATTCATTTAGATACTTTATGGTTTTAATAGATATCTCCACTAGATGGTCTCATGTTTGTCTTCTTTCAACTCGTAATGTTGCATTTGCTAAACTTCTAACCCAAATTATCAAAAATTAAGAGCTCAAATTTTGGATAATCAAATTATATCCATCCGTCTTGATAATGCTGGGGAATTCACCCAAAAATGTTTGACGACTACTGTATGCCAGTAGGAATTTCTATCGAACACCCTGTTTCACATTTACATACTCAAAATGGCCTAGTGGAGTTTTAAATTAAAAGACTTCAATTAATCGCTCGACCTTTGATTATGAAATCTAAGTTACATGTATTTGTTTGAGGTCCTGTAGTACACATTAATTCGTATTAGTCCAATGGCATATCATAAATATTCACCAGTACAACTTGTCAAAGGTCAAGAATCAGATATCTCTCATTTAAGAGTATTTGGATCTGCTGTTTATGTCCCTGTTGCATCTCAATAGTGGACCAAAATGGGACGACAAAGAAGACTTGGTATTTATGTGGGTTATGATTCACGATCTATTATTCGATCTTTAGAACCCCTTACTGGTGATCTTTTTTCTACTAGATATGTGGATTGCTATTTTGATCAAAAAATTTGTCCTTCTTTAGAAAAGAAAATAGATTAGGAAAATCATAATCGGAATTTGTGTGGAAAGCGTTCGGATTACAAGAATTGGATTTCTGGACAAATCAATGTGAATTAGAAGTTCAAAGGATAATCCATATATAAAGTATAGAAAAACAAATTTCTGATGTTTTTCATGGTGCAAGCAAAATTATCAAGTCGTATATCTCAACTGTAAATGCGCCAGCAAGAATAGAAATACCTCACGACAAGACTTGTATCCAAACCATTGTCAATACTGCTCCATCAAATGATAAATCCCGCCAAAAGCGTGGGAGACTACTTGGTGCAAAAGATTCTGTATCATGAAAAAGAAGAAATGACAAAAGTATTATTCAAACCTCTAAAGTGAAAGATATCCCTGAAGTGACAAAGAATTCACAAGGGGAGTTGACTTGTGAAAGGTATAAAATTCTCAATGAAAGTCCCAAAATTTGGAAATGTGGAGATTTCGATAAACTATGCGAACACACACTAATCATATATGGGATAAGAGAAGAGGGTCATGCT
>LIEC01011334.1:0-59809 GCA_001925005.1 Drosera capensis
CAACAAGGGAAGTACCACGACCAACATCTCTCTGGACCAGAGAGGACTGAGATCTAGAGATGGTTGGAAGGAAAGCTCTCAATCAAATATATAAGTCTCTGGATGACAACATGTTTGAAATTGTTGTTCACACCAAGACTGCACATGAAGCATGGGAGGCTCTACTAATGAGAAATGAAGGAACCAATGAGATCAGAGAAAACAAAAAGGACGTATTAATCCAACAATACTAACTAATCTCAATGAGATCTGATGAGAACTTGACTACATTTTTCGAAAGATTCAACATCCTCATCAATAACCTCAAAACCTTAGGGAAGACTTTTGAAAACAAAGATGTCAACCTAAAGTTTGAGAGATCACTTGAGGAAATCTGGAACACCAAGACTACTGCTATAAGAGAATCCAGAGATATGACAAAAATGTCCCTAGCTCAACTGGATGGGGTGCTGTACACCTACAATCTAGAAGTTGAGCAAAAGAAACAGATTGATGATGCAAGAAGAAAAACACTAGCTTTCAAAGCACAAGAAAAGGTGTTGAGATCTATGGCAGAAGAGGAAAACACTGACATCTCGTCTGCAAGTGAAGAGGATCCATTAGATGAATTGGCACTGATGGGGAAGAAGTTCAAAAAACTATTCAAGAAGAGAAACTTCAAAAAGAACTTCCCCTCCAAGACCAAGGATGCTGAAAAAGAAGTTTGCTACAACTGTGGCAAACCAGGACACTTTGCTGCACAATGCAGACGATCAGCTCAAGAATCATCTGCACCAAAATTCAAGAAGGATCACAATAAAGTGACCTCTGGAAGAAAGGAACGAGGCAAGGCATATGCTGCAAAAACATGGAGTGACACAGACTCCGACGATGAAGAAATCTTATCAAATGCCCAACTATGTCTTATGGCAAAGGAAGAAGAACACAAACAGGTATTCAACCTCTCTGACTCAGAAGCCACTGTAGAGGAATTGAAGGAAGCACTTCAAGAAACCTCAAACAGCTTTATTTCTCTTGTTAAAGAAAATAAAGAAAATCTTAAACAGATTGCAATTCTCAAAGAGAAATGCAACTCAAAATCAGAGATCGAGAGTAGCCTAATAAATGCTCAAAATGATCTCAAAGAAGCAAATGAGAAAGTAAACTTCTCAATGCGGCAGTGGAGACTCTCAATGTGAGAAACAATGAGCTCCAGAAGCAAGTCAATGCTTGGAATGGTAAGACCTTAGATCTACAAAGATTGATCAACACAGGACAATCCTCCCATGATAAAACTGGGTTAGGATATAATGACTGGTTGAACAAAAAAGTAGATGATGAGGTCACCACCAAAAAAGTCAATCAGACCATGAAGACAATCCTTCAGAAAAAGGACAACTTTACTAAAGTAGCTATGCAACGAAGATTTCCACACAATGCAGGAAGAGTGCGCAAAGCCAAAGGCACTGCTGCACAATCCTTGCCAAGCATTATGACCCAGAATGCACCAACAATGCAAAAATGGAACAACTTTCTTAGGAAACCTCTACTGCAAAGAAAGGTCTCTACTGCACAAGAAAATTGGAGCAGACTACCTACAAAAAAGTACATGGAGTAAAAGGAAGAAAAACCTAACTACTCTAAATGGAACAAATCCTCAAGATCAACTTGGAAAAAATCATACACTAGGCACACTTGCTCATGTAGAGAACATCGCACCAAGTGGATTAGACCACTTAGAAGTGTAAGACCAAAGGTCTATTGCTTCACTTGTGGAATAATTGGCCACAAGTCATTTGAATGTTGGAACACACACAAGAAGATAATTCAAGTGTGGATTCCAAAAACTAACCAATTAGGGCCCAAATGAATGGGTACCATATACAAGCTTTTTATGTTTTAAATGCAGGAAAAACAAAAAGGCATTTGGTACCTGGATAGTGGATGCTCAGGACACATGACAGGAGATAAATCCAATCTCGAAGACTTCAGAAAAGAACGAGGACCTCTCGTCATATTTGGTGGAGGAAAAAGCAGGTACAACTAAAGGTTATGGAACCCTTGGTACAGGTTCCCTAATCTTTGGAGATGTTGCTTATGTCAAAGGCTTAGAACATAACTCGCTTTCTATTAGTCAGCTATGTGATAAGAACTATGATGTGTCATTCACCCGTGATGCATGTCAAGTTAGGAATAAGGTCACACAAGAAGTAAATCTGATAGGACCTAGAAAAGCAAACATATATGCAGTAGACTTTGACTCATCACAATCAACAGACATCACATGTTTCTACACCACAGAAGCTAAGAACACAAGTTGGATATGGCACAAAAGATTAGCTCATATTAACTTCAAAACAATAGCTAAACTATCCTCAGAAAACTTAGTCAGAGGACTTCCAAAAATACAATTCAAGAAAGATAAGCTATGCAGACTATGTCAAGAGGAAAAGCAGACGAGGACAAGCTTTAAGCCTATAAATTCTTCAGAACCAACCAGGATTCTTGAATTACTACATATGGACCTGTTTGGTCCAGTAGAGATGGAAAGTTATAGTAGATGATTACTCTAGATACACCTGGGTAATATTTTTACATAAAAGAGTGAAACATGCAACCAACTAACAAGGTACCTCAGACAAGTTCAAAATGAAAAAGGAATAGAAGTAATCACAATTAAAAGTGATCACGGTACTGAATTTGACCAAACGAGGATATATGTCTACTGCAATGATCATGGAATCAAACATAACTTTTCAGCACCAAGAACACCACAGCAAAATGGTGTGGCTGAAAGAAAGAATAGAACATTGATAGAAGCAACAAGAACAATGCTATCTGAAGCAAATCTATCCAAAAGCTTCTGGGCAGAGGCTGTAAACACAGCATGCTATATTCAAAATAGATGCACAATTCATAAGCTTCATAAGAAAACACCATATGAACTATGGAAAGGAAAGACACCAACTGTCACGTATTTTCATGTCTTTGGGAGCAACTGCTACATACACAATAATGATAAAAATTATCTACAGAAATTTGATCCAAAGGCAGATGAGGGAACTTTCTTAGGATACTCAACAAACAGTAAATCATTTAGACAACAAACGAACAAAGACTATTGAAGAATCAGTTCACATATCATTTGATGAAAAAGAAATATTTATGAGAAATGCAAATATATTTGATGAGGAATGTGTATGCAATGAACAGGCTGCAGAAGAAGTCATTAATACTGCAGACGAGGGAGAGTCGTCTGCACAAAATGAAAGTGCATAAGAGATAAAAGACCAACCTCAAGAACAAGTAGAACTAAATGAACAAGACAAAGGAAGGTGGATTAAGACACACACACAAGATGACATTATAGGAGATAAACATGCATCCGTGCAAACAAGAAGAGCAACAAATGCAAAATGCCTATCTAGCTGCTTTATATCAGAAATAGAACCTAAGGCAATAAACGAAGCACTAAATGATCCAAACTGGGTAGATGCTATGCAAGAAGAACTAAATGAGTTCGAAAGGAATGAGGTATGGTATCTTACACCAAGGCCTAAAAATTACCCAGTTATAGGCTGTAAATGGGTGTTCAGGAATAAATCTGATGAAAATGGAACAGTAATAAAAAATAAAGCTAGGCTAGTTGCCAAAGGATATTCTCAGGAAGAAGGAATTGATTTTGATGAAACTTTTGCTCCAGTAGCTAGATTAGAAGCAATAAGAATGTTCCTTGCCTATGCAGCTTACCAAGGTTTTAAAGTCTATCAAATGGATGTAAAAAGTGCATTCCTAAATGGAAAACTTCAAGAGGAAGTCTATGTTGAACAGGCCCCTGAATTTGAAGACTATGAATATCCAGAGCACGTATATAGACTAGACAAAGCACTATATGGATTAAAACAAGCTCCTAGGGCTTAGTATGAAACTCTCTCCATATTTCTATGTGAAAATAAGTTTGAAAGAGGAAAAATAGATACCACCCTATTTCTGAAAAAGAATAAAGAGCATATACTATTAGTCCAAATCTATGTTGACGACATTATCTTCGGATGCACCAATGATAAACTTTGTGAAAAATTTATAGACTGATGAAATCCAAGTTTCAAATGAGTTTAATGGGAGAACTAAAGTATTTCATAGGACTGCAAGTACAACAACGAAAACAAGGAATCTTCATAAATTAATCCAAATACTTGAAGAATACAATTAAGAAGTATGGATTGGATAATGCTAGCCATATGAAAACACCTATGAGTACTTCAATAAAGATAGAAAAAGATAAACCTGAAAATAAAATAAATCAAACCATATACAGAGGAATAATAGGATCATTATTATACCTTACTGCAAGCAGACCAGACATCCAATATGCAGTATGTGTATGTGCAAGATATCAAACAGATCCTCAAGAATCTCACTATATAGCAGTGAAAAGAATTCTAAGATATCTCAAGGGAACTCCAAATCTTGGCATTTGATATCCCAGAGAATCAGATTTCACACTTACAGGCTATTAAGATGCAGACTTTGCAGGATGTACACTTGACAGAAAAAGCACAAGTGGATCATGTCAATTCATTGGAGCAAGATTAATATCATGGTTCAGCAAGAAGCAGACTACTATGTCCACTTCCACTACAGAAGCAGAATATATTGCTGTTGGAAGCTGTACTGCACAAATATTATAGATGAAGTCACAACTTGCAGACTACGGTACAACACTTTCCAAAACCTCTATATTTTGTGACAATACGTCTGCAATTGCTATTTCAGAAAATCCAGTTTTTCATTCAAGGACCAAGCACATTGATGTCAGATATCATTTCATCAGGGATCATGTGCAGAAGGTCATATCAAACTAGAATATATTTTAACAGAAAAACAAATTGCAGACATTTTTACAAAACCTCTTGATGAGAACAAGTTCATTCAATTGCACGGTGAATTGGGCATACTTGATTTGAAACAATAAGAATGGCCAAAATTGCTTAACTGATCTACTTGGAGTGTAAAATGCAGACTAGCAAGATTTTTTAAGAAGACTGCAGAAGAGAAAGTTTACTCTACTGCATCACTGCAAAACCAATGCAGACAAATGCAGACTAGAGTCAAGCAAAACTCTACTGCATCTATTTTAGGAAACAAAATCAAATTAAGAAAGATAAATAACTGCTTTCCTAAAATAACGCATAACGGTTAATAATTGGAAATAAGAACATAACGGCTAGAAAAGGCACTAACAACGGTCATATTTTTCGCAAGAATAAGAACCACAGTTTTTAACAAGAAAAACACTTTTTCTCTCTAAACTCTCTCTAATCTCTCTCACTCTCTAAGCACTCGAACAAACTCTCTCTCTTTACAAGTCTATTGCACGAAACCCTAACCTTACTCAAATTCGAATCAATCTTTGAAACTCTTTCGAAAAACATGGCCAACACTTCAAGCTCATCGAAGAAAAGCCAGGAATCCTCTGAATCACAGAGGAGTTCCTCAAAGAAGATTGAAATCCAAACAGGAGCAGTGTATGATTTCAACTCAATTCGAGATGAACAAGAAGAAATCAAAGACATAATCGACTTGATTGAGGAAGCTGGACTTAAGACTCTGTGTGAACAAACCTGTCCGATCTATGAAGAAGAAACTCTGGAGTTTGTCAACACAGCACAAGTTGTAGCAGATCTGAAACAGATAACCTACACCTCTACTGCAAGAGGTATGACAATCCAGATTACTGCTGAAGACCTTGCCGACTGCTTCAATCTACCATCTGAAGGGAATGACTGCATTCCAATTAAAACGGTCAGGCAAGGAAGAAAGGCAATGCTGAGCAGAGACAACTTGAATGAAGGAATTCGAACAATGAAGCGATTTCTTTCAAAAGAACACAAGATTTTTGCCGACATCGTCAAGAAAGCAATTCTTTCAAGAGAATTCAGCACAGATCAAATCACCTCCGAGCAGCAGGAAATTTTGTGTGCCATCCTTACAAAGACAAGAGTAAATTGGGCGAGTTTACTCATATGTCAGATTGCAAGAGCAGTAAGGGCCAAGATTCCACTATTCGGAAGATTAATTAGTATTCTTCTTAAAAGAAAACTGAAGTTATCCAACAAAGAAGGCAAACCTTGGAATCCAAGAAAGAAAATCGATGTAAAGAAGATTGGCATAGCCCCTCCAGGAATAACGAAAAAGACTGCAGATGAGCCACAGAAGCCCTTGCAGAAGAGAAAAGTTAAGCAAGCGGTAACTGTTAAAGAACACACAATAACAGGACATACCTCCTCTGCAAAGAGACATGTCAAGCAAACTGCAGCAAAACAGAAGATGAAGGAGTCGATGCCAACAAGGAAGAAGTTTGTAGTACACTCCTCTGATGAGGAAACTGAATCTGATCGTCCTGCTGACTACTCAACTGCTCCTGTAGAGGTTGACATCCAATCTGTAGAAGTCTGTACTGAAGAAATCCATCAACCCTCTTCATCAAAAATACCACCAAAAGCACCAGAAGTTGCAGTACTTCATGACGCAAACGTGGCAATCCAGCTGCTAAAGACTGGAGTAAATGAAGATCTCCAAAATCTGATATTAGAGGCACAGGTCATCTTTCAAGAAGCAAGAGAAGGACCAAGAGCTGAATTCAGACAAAGGCTGGTTGCAGAGGGTTACACAGAGCCAGAAATAAGGGCAATTGAAGCACAGCTATCTACTTTGTAGCCATCCCATACCTCTGCTACACCAGCTTTAACCACACAACCTCTTACAGTTGAGCATCCGATAACAACAGCTATTGTTCCTATTTCTGAGAAACAATTAGCTATCACACAAGTTGCAAATGTTCAACCAACCACTGCAACTGCTGCATGGACGACAACTATCACCACAAACTCAAGAGAAGTCTCCTGAGAAGATCATTGTGTCAGTTATGAAGATGTCAAAGAAGTTGAGGCTCATCTACTGCTGATGAAGAAAATAGACACTCAACTCCTTGCAAAAAGGACTCAAGCGAAGTTGCAAAAGAAGCTTCAAGCAGAACAATTAATTCAAGAGGTTTCTACGCAACATAAACTATCTGTTAAACGACCAAGAACAACCTCAACACAAGGCCTTCTAGGCCAATTGACAACAGCACCCCCAGCTACAACTGTGGTATCAACCACATCACAAGGACCAACCACTGCAAAAGTCATGAAAGGCTCACTAGGTCCTCAAGACCTAAGCTGATCCCCCAAGGACCAAGAACCCTGTACCAAATAAATCCAGACCAATCACAGACTTTGATTGGTGATATAACAGGTATGACTGAGGGGGAGATTAACCAACTAGTCGTACTCCAAAAGAAGGAAGTCAATCGTGCCACAAGATCTAAGGAAGCTCACTTCCTAATCAATGGAGCCCTTGAGTTCAAAGACTCAACTCTGAAGACAAAAAGGCTCAGGCACTGTCTTCTAAGAGATATTGAGTTCGTCAATACTCCAGAAATACAAGCCGAACTCAAAAGCATTCTCGAGAAGCGTATCAAGTCTGCCACCGATGAAGTCTATGAATATCTAAACAGACTCGACTTAAACGAGCATCAACCAAACGGTGATGATGGAAATGATGGTGATGAAGATGATCATCCTCAACCAGCACCTGATGATGATGAAGATGCCATCATTGATCAAGTTGCTGATGAAGGAGTGCAAACATTATCCAGGACTGCAGATGACAAATTACACACTGTAGAAGAGGTCAAGGAAACTACAGATGAGACAATGGTCGCTACAGATGAGACCATGTTAGCTGCAGACGAGACCATGACCATGCATATTGCCGATGAGACCATATTAGCTGCAGATAAAGAAGCTTCTCCCTCTCTCGACAATCTAGAGGAACAAGCAGCACAGGAGCATGATGAAGGAGAAGATTGTTCTTTCTGCAGTGATGAATCGGTTGCTGAAACACCGATCATAATCGGTCTTGCCGCAGATCTAGCACAAAGTGACCATAATGATGAGGCTCAAATGACAGAAGAGCTTCCTGTCATGGAAGAACACTTCTCAGATAATGAAATTCAGTCCTTCGAACTATCATTACAAGATAATGAAATTCATCAGGATAGATCAACTACAGACCATCAAGCTAATCCTCAAATCACTCCCTTGCGAGCCATTGAAGAAATTGTCTTCACTCCTCCCACTGCATTTGGACTTGCACAGATAGCTACTCAAGCCTCATCTGCTCACCTGGACTCAATGTACAGTGGTACATCCACACCAAGACTAACATCTTCGGCCCTCAAGAACTTACGACAAGCCTTTGAGGATCCTGAAGTTGAAGTCTTAGCAGTACAACCACCTCCAGTACAGGAATCAAGACTTCCCTCCTCTCCCTCAGAAAACACTACTCAATATCGTCTATGACAGCTTGATCAAGAGATATATGGAATGCACTCATGGATCAGAGATGCCTTTCATGATCTCCTCGAAGCCTTAGAACCAATTGCAGCAGACCTTGAAGCAGAGAAAGAACTCAGAAAGTCAACATTTGCTAACTTTGGCGAGACTCTAAGTAATCTAGCAGCAGGCATCATTGATCAGATGAAGCAAAATCGTTCGGTGCATCTTCACACTCAACGAACACATATCTCCAACTTCAGAAGATTCAAGGAGCAACAGTGTACAGCACTTCGCAAGCTCAATGACACCATGCAGATGACACAGAAGAATATTGATGAGCACAGCCGAATCAATGACATCAAGTTTGGCCTTCTCGAGACCAAGCTCCAAGTAGTCTAGAAACACATTCATTCTGAGCTCAAGGGGGTCAGGATGGCTCTTGAGAACCTCACCTCTGCACTGAGTGCTAACAAAAAGGGGGAGACACCTTCTACATCTGAGCAGCAAAGATCTGTTGCAAACAAGAAACAACAAATCCCCTCTATAACTCAGGGGGAGAAGGAGAAATCCTATGCTGCAAAGAGAAAAAATTCAGAAGAACAAGGGAGAGATCCTAAGCGTCAAAGACAACAGGAGAAAGAAGAACGTAGAAGATGCGACAGGGAAGATAGTGAAGAAAGGCGCTATAAACGCAGACGAGGAAAGAAGCATCAAAAGTAATTCTTGTGATTTTTCTTTCAAATGTCACTATGTCAATTAGCAATACTGTAATGATAAAGAGTAAGCTTGTTGTATTACATAGAAGTTTTTGTTAGCATCAATTTAGGGGGAGATTGATAGGAATGTGTAATCCCTCCATTTGTATAGAAATTGATGTAACAAACTAAAATGTATAAATTGTAATATAGTTAGATTGTTTAGGCTAGAAGTCAAGTAGGAAGTTGCAGTTGAGATCAGATGCAGGAGTGCAAACAATTGTAGATGCAGAGAGCTGATGCAGACTACCTGGTGCAGACTTCTATAAGGACTCTAGATGAACATCTAATATATGTACAAGCAACAAAAGATTTGAAGGCTTCACAAGGAGGACTGAGCTTGTAGACGAAGACCACGATGGCAAGGCATAAAGCTGAATCAGACTGTGCAGACGAGATCTTGCAGCAGAGACTGTGTGCAGACAAGGTGCTGCAGCAGGCTGGATTACAATAGAGATGATTGTCAGCATGAGGTCGAAGGTTTGAAGTCAGTCAAGTGGAGATTCAAATTAAAGTAGCAACGGCTTGAAAACTGGGGATAGTGGAATGCCAGCGTTGAAAACGAGATGGTGGAAAAGACTAGTGGGAAAGTGAACCTCCAGGAACAATGGGTTGCCTACAAAGAAAGGTTCGTTCCTTCAGCCATATAAAAGGGAACCGTTGAAGCTCATTGAAGTATGTATGTGAGTTGTGTAAGAAAAAGGCAAGCGTGAAAAGTAATACACATTCAAAGGCATACTCAAGTGAGCTGAATCGAGAAGATACAGAAAAGAGAAGTATCACTAGTCTGCAGAAGAACAACTCTTGGAGTAGAGCTCAAGACTCAAAGCTGTGCAAAGATCTAGGTTTTTCTACCTTCATACAAGTTAGAAAACTGTGAAAGGAAGTTTTCTTGTGAGCTAAAAAACAAGAAGATAGTGATATTTTCCTCTTATCATTTGATTTCGAGTGTCTGAACCAGTATAAACTCTGTGTCAATTTACTGCTTTCATTATATTGTGCTTAGAACCGCTACTGATAAATCATCACACCCGAAATAGAGATAAGGACTCAAAAGAGTCATAAATCTCAAGTGCATACGAGATAGTCTCATCCGTAGACTATCTGAGTAGTCTGCATACTGCACTAGTCTGCACAAGATCATCATTCCGCATAAAAAGACTACTAAAGTCTTATACAACCTATTCACCCCCCTCTAGGTTGAAACTCAAACCTTACACTCTCGTCATCTTTGGAGAAGGAAAGACAGGGACAACTAAAAGTTATGGAACTCTTGGCACAGGTTTCTTAATCTTTAGAGATGGAGCTTATGTTAAAGGATTAGAACATAACGTGCTTTCCATTAGTCAAGTGTGTGATGAAATTTTGATGTATCATTTACTAATAATTCATGTCAAGTTAGAGACAAAATCACACAAGAAGTCAAATTGCTAGGTATTAGAAAATGAAACATCTATGTAGTAGATTTTAAAATAACATGTTTTTACACAAAAGAAGCTGAGGAAACAAATTGGCTATGGCACAAAAGGTTAGCTTATCTTAATTTGAAAATTATAGCCACATTAACCTTAGAAAACCTAGTAAGAGGACTTCCACAAGTAAAGTTAAAAAAGGATTAACTTTGCATACCGTGTGATAGGAATGTGCAATCCCTCCATTTGTATAGAAATTTATGTAACAAAACTGAGATGTATTAGTCATAATGTAGTTAGTGTGTTTAGGCCAGAAGTCAAGTAGGTAGTTATAGTCTAGGTTGGATGCCAGTGAGCAGACGGCTGTAGATATATGGGCATCGTGCAAGCCAACAGATGCAGACTACTACAAGTACTTTGGATGAATAACTATTGCATTGATGAGTAAAAAAAGAACATCAAAGTCTCCAGGATCTAAGGACTGAGCTTGCAGACGAGGACCAACACAGAATGCATCAATGTGTAGTAGATCTGGGTACAGACGAGGTTGCAACTCGGACGAATGCAGACGAGGTCTCATAGTATAGTATACAGACTAAGGTGAAGCAGACTGGGTGCAACAGAGGATGGTTGCTAGTGGTTGGGTCAAATGTCTGGAGTCAGTCAAACAGAGATTTAAGTTAAAGTAGCAACGGCACAAATTCTGGATATAGTGGACTGCCAGCATTAGAAAAGAAATGGTGGGGGACACGAGTGGCAAAGTGTCATTCTAGAAACAGTGCGTTGTCTACTAGGTTCATTCCTTGAGCCTTTCAAAGGAAACCTTTGAGGCTTATTGAAGTAAGACTGTGGAATACGGATTAAAAGGCAAAGAGTGCAAAGCAATCAGAAATTTAAAAATTACTCCAGAAAGCTAAATCGTGAAGATACAGTAAAGAGGGTCTTACTAGTCTGCAGAAAAACAAATCTTGTAGTAAAGTCAAGAGTTTGGATCTATGGAAAGGATCTAGGTTCTTTATCTTATGTACAAGTTAGATAACTTGAAAAAAGAAGTTTCTTGTAAGCTCAAACAAGAAGATAGTGATACTCACCTCTTGACTTGATTACACTGGTCACCAAGGGAAGACTGGACTAAGCTCTCGATTATCATTTGATATCGAGTGTCTGAACTAGTATAAATATTGTGTCTATTACTTGCCTTTACTGCATTGATATTTAGAACTGTTAGAAACAAATCATCACAGCCAAATAGAGATAAAACTCAAAGAGTTTGAACTCTCTGCTGCAGATCACTAAGTGTCATCTACAGACTACCTAAGTGGTCTGCATAGAATAGTGGTCTGCAAAGAACTAGTATTTCGCATCAAAAGTTTGAATAAATTTTTGAAACAACCTATTCGCCCCTCTCTAGGTTGAAACTTGGACCTTACAATTGGTATCAGAGCCTGACTTTCCAGACTTAACAGTTTGTGAAATGAAAAGGTCATTATCTCAGTTGCAAAGAAGTTACTAATAGTTTATTCCTGTTAAGAAAATGGCTCCACCAAAGCTTCCTGAATGTCCTAACAATGGAGAACCTCCATCATGCTCATTCGATAAGTTTAACCACTGGAAGCTAAGGATGCTTGCAAATCTCAATTCCATAGACGAAAGAATGCAAGACATCATCATTGATGGGCCACATATTCCAATGATGCGAGATCCATTAGATGCAACAAGAGAAGTACACAGGCCAAAGTTTTTTTAATCCAAAGATAACTGGGAGCTGGTGATGATTGATAGAAAAGCTCAAAACCATATCATCAAAACCCTTGATGACAACATGTTTGAAATAGTTGTTCATACAACCATTGCAAAGGAGGCATGGGAAGCTCTTATGCTCAGAAATAAAGGGACCAACAAAATAAGGGAAAACAAGAAGGATGTATTAATACAACAATACGAATTGGTCTCAATGAGATCTGATGAGAATCTGACTACTTTCTTCGAAAGGTTCAATGTTCTCTTCAACAATCTCAAAACCTTAGGAAAGACTTTCGAAAACAAGGAAGTCAACCTAAAGTTTGTGAGATCTCTTGGTGAAATCTGGAATACAAAGACCATATCTATAAGGGAATCCATAGATCTAACAAAGATGTCCCTGGCTCAACTGTATGGTGTACTACATACATACAATCTCGAAGTTGAGTAGAAAAAGCAAATAGACGATGCAAGAAAGAAGACTCTTGCTTTCAAAGCTCAAGAGAAGATTCTGAAGTCTATGAGAGAAGAGGAAACCATAGACACCTCATCTGCAAGTGAACAAGGATTATCTGAAGAAATTGCCTTGATGGGAAAGAAGTTCAAGAAGCTATTCAAGAAAAGGAATCGAAAAAAAAGACTTTCCCTCAAAGACAAAGGAAGCAGAGAAGGAAGTCTAATACAACTGTGGCAAATCAAGACACTTTACTGCAAACTGCAGACGACCAACACAAAACTCGTCTGCACCAAGATTCAAAAAGGACTATAGCAAAAGCAATTCTGGTAGAAAAGAAAGAGGCAAAGCCTATGCTGTAAAAATATGGAGCGACACAAACTCTGATGATGAAGATTACATCTCAAACGCTTTAATATGTCTCATGGCAAGGATTGAAGAAAAACAACACGTATTTGATTTTTCTTATTCTGAGGCCACCACAGAGGAATTGAAGGAAGCACTTTAAGAAACCTCTAAGAGCTTTATTTCGCTTTTAAAGGAAAAAAACAAAAAAAAATCTTAAGCAGATTACAATTCTTAAAGAGAAATGCAATTTCAATGAAGCGACTAATAATAGTCTAATCAATGCTTAAGATAAACTGAAAGAAGCAAATGAAAAGGTGAAACTTCTCAATGTAGTGGTGGAAACACTTACATTGAGAAACAATGAGATTCAGAAGCAAGTGGATGCTTGGAATGGTAAGATCTTAGGTTTGCAAAAATTGCTCAACACAGGTCAATCCTCCAATGATAAAATTGGGTTGGGATATAATGACTGGTTGAACAACAATGCAGATAAGAAAGTCATTACCAAGAAAGCTATGCAGACCACTACAAAAACTCTACAGAAGAAGAATATCCCTACTGCAGCTGGTGTGCAAAAGAGTAAAAGCTCAACTGCACAAACAGTATTGAGTAAGAACAGTCTCCTTAAGAGACCTCTACTACAAAGTAAGATCTCTACTGCTCAAACTCAGAAGGGTTAGAGCAGACTACCAGTACGTGCTTATGATAAGTACCATAAGGAGTAGAAGGCAAGGAATTCTAGAAAATAAATCAAAGAAAGGCCTTATGAAGCTTAATATGCACCTAATTACTCAGTATGGAACAACTTTCTAGAACATCTTGGAGAAAGCCATATTCGAGACACATCTGCTCATGTCAAATACAGCAGAAGAAGTGGAGCAGACCACTTAAAAGCATAAGACCAAAGGTCTACTACTTTACATGTGGCAAAGTTTGCCAAAAGTCCTTTGAATGTTTGAATACCCACAAGAAGATAATTCAAGTGTGATTCCAAAAGTCAATCAATGAGGACCCATATGAGTGGGTACTATGTACAAGATCTTTATGTTTTGATGCAGGAAAGTCAAAGAGGTATATGGTATCTAGACAATGGATGCTCAGGACATATGAAAGGAAACAAATCAATCCTTGCAAACTATAAAAAGGAACAAGGACCTCTCGTCATATTTGGAGGAGGAAAAACAGGTACAACTAAAGGTTATAGAACTCTTGGTACAGATTCCTTAATCTTTAGAGATGTTGCTTATGTTAAAGGCTTAGAACATAACCTGCTATCCATTAGTCAATTGTGTGATAAAAATTATGATGTAACATTCACTTATGATACATGTCAAGTAAAGGATAAAATCACACAAGAAGTCAAATTACTAGGAATTAGAAAAGGAAATATTTATGCAGTAGACTTTTATTCATCACAGTCAGAACACATAACATGTTTTTATACTAAAAAAGCTGAAGACAAACTGGCTATGACATAAAAGATTAGCTCGTCTTAATTTTAAAACAATAACTAGATTATGATCAGAAAACCTAGTAAGAGAATTTCCACAAATAAAGTTTAAAAAGGATCAACTATGCAGACATGACAAGAAGAAAAGCAAACTAGAACAAGCTTTAAACCCCTAAACTCTTCAGAATCAACTAGGATTCTTGAATTATTACATATGGATCTCTTTGGTCCATTTGAAGTAGAAAGCTTAAACAAAAAGAAGTACACTCTAGTTATAGTGTGCTTAGAATTTATCCAAAAGTTTCTGGGGAGAAGCAGTTAATACAACTTGCTATACTCAGAATAGATGCACAATTCACAAACTATATAAGAAGACTCCCTATGAATTATGGAAAGGAAAGACACCAAGTGTCAAATACTTTATGCTTTTGGATGCATATGTTATATACACAACAATGATAAAAGCTATCTATAGAAATTTGATCCTAAGACAGAAGAGGGAACCTTCTTAGGGTATACTACAAAGAGCAAAGCCTTTAGAGTATACAATGAAAGAATACAAATTGTTGAGGAGTCAGTTCACGTATCATTTGATGAATCAGAAATATTCATAGGAGATGCAAATGTATTTGATGAGGAATGTGTATGTAATGAACAGGCTGCAAAAGAGGTCATTGAAACTGCAGACACGGCTGAGTCATCTGTACTCAATGATAATGCAGCAGAGACCGAAGAACAAACTCAATAACAACTGGAAACTAATGAACAAGATAAAAGAAGATGAATCAAGGCACATACACAAGATGACACCATTGGAGACAAAGATGCACCTGTGCAGACTAAAAGGGCAACAAATGGAGAATGCATGTCTGTATGCTTTATATCAGAAATGGAACCTAAGATAATAAGTGAAGCCCTAAATGATCCAAATTGGGTAGATGCTATGCAAGAAAAACTAAATGAGTTCCAAAGAAATGTGGTATGGTATCTAACATCGAGACCCAAGAACTATCCAGTTGTAGGCTACAAATGAGTATTTAGAAACAAATATGATGAAAATGGAATAGTCATCAGAAACAAAGCTAGATTAGTTGCTAAGGGATACTCACAAGAAAAAGGAATAGACTTTGATGAAACCTTTACCCCTGTAGCAAGATTAGAAGCCATAAGAATGTTCCTTGCCTATGCTGCATATCAAAGATTTAGAGTCTATCAAATAGATATAAAAAGTGCATTTCTAAATGGAAAGCTGCAAGAGGAGGTTTATGTTGAACAACCTCCTGGCTTTTGAAGACGATGAATATCCAGAATATGTATATAGGTTAGACAAGACATTATATGGACTATAACAAGCTCCAAGGGCATGGTATGAATCCCTCTCAACATTCCTGTGTGAAAATAAATTTGAAAGCGGTAAGGTAGATACCACTCTGTTCCTGAAGAAGCATAAGGAACATATATTGTTAGTGCAAATCTATGTTGATGATATTATATTTGGTTGCACTAATAATAATTTTTGTGAACTATTTATAGAACTAATGAAATCCAAATATCAAATGAGTTTAATGGGGGAATTAAAATATTTCCTAGGACTTCAAGTACAAAAATTAAAAAGAATTCTTGAATATTGCTCTACAGTATCTATTTTAGGAAAAGAATTTTAAACGTTACAAAATTGTTTCCTACAATAACGCAACGGTCAATAACTAGCACTATGTAACGGCTAGAAAGCATTATCAACGGTCATAATTCCCAAATGAGTATAAAAACTGTAAATTTTCAATTAGAAAATCACTTTTACTCTCTAATATACTCTCTTTCCGTAAAAGCGCTCTAATTCTCTCTCTAATCTTACGAGCACTCTATTGCACGAAATCGAAAACCTTAACTTTCTGAAAATCTATCGATTCTTGCAAAACTTTTCAAACATGGCCAACACTCCATCAAGCTCAACCAAGAAGAGCCCAACAAAGAAGATCGAACTACAGACCTGTGTAATTTTTGATTTCAATACTATACGAGATGAAGTAAAGGAAATGGCTGATCTATTCCACGAAGATGAACTGAAATACTTCTGCGAATGAACAAGCAGGATCTATGACGATGAAGTTTTGGAATTCATCGAAAAAGCAAGTGTTGCAGATGACCTACAACTAGGTACATACACCTGTGCTGCAAAAAGGGTTGGAATCATTATAAAGGCAGGTGATTTTGTACAATTCTTCAACCTGAAAAATGAAGGGTCGAGGATCATTCCACCTATAATAGTAACAACTGAAAGGCGTGCCATGCCATCAGAAGAGAAATAGAATAAGGGGATAACGACCATGAAGAAGTTCTTATCCAAAGAACACAAGATGCTTACTGATATTGTCAAGAAGGTCATTCTCTCTCTAGAGAATTCAGTAATACTCATGTGTGCAATACTCATGAAACATGGAGACAACTACGCAAAGTTGCTCATGTATCAACTTGCCAAGGCAGTAGATGCAAAGCAACCACTGTTTGGAAGGATAATTAGCATCTTCCTCAAAAGGAAATTAAAGCTATCTGACAAAGAGTGGAGGCCATGGACGGTGGCTAAACAGATTGACTTCAAGAAGATATGCAAGCTACCTGCAGGACTTACAAAGAAGACTCCAGCACTATAGACCATTGTCAAATCTGCAAACCCTCCATCAAATTCTGCAGAAGTACAGACAAGACCAAAAGCAGCACATACCACTGCATCAATGCAGCCCACCACTGCAGTACAGACAAGGTCAGGAAAGAAGGAGATCAAGAAGATACCAGTCCGCAAAGCTCAACAAAAAATGAAGTAGCAAAGAATGACAAGGAGAAAGCTCCTTATGCAGAGCTCCGACGAGGAAACCATTTCAGATCAACTTGCTGTAGAGCCACCTGCCATGGAAGAGGAAACACAGCCTGCAATAGTGCAGACTCGGCAAACTATTGAGCCCTCATCCTCAAACATCCCACCAAAGGAACCAGAAACTGCTACACTCCATGATGCAAATATGGCAATTCAGTTTTTGAAGATCGAAATAGATGAAAACTTGAAAAACCTGATCTTGGAAGCTCAAGTGAGCCATCAAGAGATTAGGGAAGGACCTTGAGTTGAGTTCAGACAGAAGCTTGTTGTAGAAGGCTACACTCATCATGAAATAAGAGCAATAGAGGCCAATCTGTCAGTCTTGCAGACTGAACCTACTCAAGTTACCTCTGCTACATCCTCCCTCATAATCAGACCTATAGCAACAGAGCCAATGACAACAACAATTGTTCCATTCACAAGAAGTGGATTGGATACCTCAAGGATTGCAACAGACCAACCAATAACTGCAACAACAGCATGGACAACAACAATAATAACTCAAGAAGGCCTTCTCCAAAAACGATCATTGACACAATCCTTCAGACGGTTAAGGTAGTAGAAGAAAGTATGCTGCAGCAGAAAGCTAGAGACGCTCAACTACTTGCTCAAAAGAAACAAGCCAAGTTGTAGAAGAAGACTCAACGCAAAGAGATGATTAAGGAGTTTATGGCACAACACAGACTACCAATCAAAAGGCCAACGAGAGCAGGAAGAACAACAAGGTCTGCCAGATCAAAGTTGATTCCCCACGAACCAAACATGTTGTGCCAATCACAGACTCTGATTGGGAAAGGTGTTAGAACGACTCTTGAAACACTAGCCTTTACCCTCGATACTAACAAAAAAGGGAGAAACAACATGGAGACGAGGGACAGTAGACTCAGGAGGAGAAATCTACTTCGGTCAAAAGGAAAGAGTAGGGGAAGGAGCCGAAGAGGTCTAAGCTTCATAGGGAAGAATCTTATGAGGAACGAAGAGAACGCATCAGAAAAGAGTCAGAGGAAAGACATCAAAAATGCAGCAGAGAAAGCGAAGAGGAAAGAAGATACAAGCACAGCAAAGGAAAACAGCATCAAAGGTAATACTAAGTTTAATCTATTAATCTTGTTGTGCTAGTATCAAGGTTCAAAATAATGTCCAAAGTTTGTAAGAAATTCGAAAACTTGTTGTATTACATACGAATTTTTGTTAGCATCCATTTAGGGGGAGATTGATAGGAATGTGCAATCCCTCCATTTGTATAGAAATTGATGTAACAAAACTTAGATGTATTAGTTATAATGTAGTAAGTGTGTTTATGCTACAAGTCAAGTAGGTAGTTGCACTCTAGGTCAGATGCCAGTGACCAGACGGTTGCAGATGTATAAGGATCGTGCAAGTTACCAGATGCAGAATACTATAGAGGAATTTGGATATTTAACAAGTGCATTCATAAGCAACAAAGGAACTCAAAGGCTTCAGGATGAAGGACTGAGCTTGCAGATGAGGACCAACATTACAAGGCATAAACTGAGTCAGATTTGAGTGCAGACAAAGGTTGGAACTGAGACTGGGTGCAGACTAGGGTTGTAGTATGGGATGCAGACTAGGGTTATGACAGAGACTTTGTGCAGACCAGGAGCTACAGCAGATTGGACTGTGCCACAGGTGATTGCCAAGGTTGGGTCAGAGGTTTGAAGTCAGTCAAGTTAGGATTTGAGTTAAAGTAGCAACGGCACAGATTCTGTGGTAGTGGACTGCCCGCATCAGGAACGAGATAGTGGAGGACATGAGTGGACTACCAGGAACAGTGCATTGTCTACAAAGGTTCGTTCCTTGAGCCTTTAAAAAGGACCCGATGAGGCTAATTGAGTAGTACTGTTGAACGTGCATTAAAAAGCAAAGAATACAAAGCAATCTAGCAACTCAAAGATTACTCAAGAAAGCCAAGTCGTGAAGATACAATCGAATATCAATAGTCTACAGAAGAATAAAATCTTGCAACAGAGTCCAGAATTCGGATCTGTGCAAAGCTTCTAGGTTCTTTGTCTTTCATACAAGTTAGATAACTTGTAAAAGGAAAGTCTCTTGTAAACAAAAACAAAAGATAGTGATACTCACCTCTTGGGTTGACTACACTAGTCACCAAGGGAAGACTGGACTAAGCTCTCGATCATCATTTGATATCGAGTGTATGAACCAGTATAAATATTGTGTCCATTTACTGCTTTCAATATACTGATACTTAGAATTGCGTCTAACAAATTATCATAGCCGAAAACGAGATAAAGACTCAAGGAGTTGCAAATCTTGAGTGCAGACTAGATACCACAGAATACTAGCCTGCACAATATCATTATTCCGCAGAAAAAAGGCCATTAAAGGCTTGAACAACCTATTCCCCCCCCCCCCCCTCCTCTAGGTTGAAACTCAAACTCTACAGGTCTCCTAAAAGGTCTAGGCATCATAAGGAGCAATCTTTTGAAGAACAAAGATGATACCACAGACAGTCCGAAGTAAGACCTTCAAAGTGTAGCAAAGGATCAGAAGAAGAATGAACACATCAGCGCAGCAAGGGAAAGGACAATCAAAGGTATGGATAAAACATTTCCAATGCTATTTCTCTTTGTTTTAGTTATGTTGTTTTTATTTAAAACAATGTAATCAAGTTGAATTAAGTTTCAACATATATACCTAAACAGGTAGAAAGTTGTGTACTTGTTGCTTTACATTTGAGTTTTTTGTTAGCATCAATTTAGGGGGAGATTGATTGGAATGTGCAATCCCTCCATTTTGTATTGAAATTGATGTAACAAAACTGAGATGTATTAATCATAATGTAGTTAGTGTGCTTAGGCCAGAAGTCAAGTAGGTAGTTGCAGTCTAGGTTGGATGTCAGTGAGCAGACGACTGTAGATGTATGGGCATCGTGCAAGCCACTAGATGCAGACTACTATAGAGGACTTTGGATGAATAACTATTGCATTGATGAGCAACAAAAGAACATCAAAGGCTCCAGGAAATAAGGACTAAGCTTGATGACGAGGACCAACACAGAATGCATCAATGTCCAACAGATTTGGGTCCAGACGAGGTTACAACTAGGATGGATACAAACAACGTCTCACAATACAGTATGCACACTAAGGTGCAGCAGACTGGGTGCAACATTGGATGGTTGCTAGTGGTAGGATCAAAGGTCTGGAGTGAGTCAAACGGAGATTTGAGTTAAAGTAGCAATGACATAAATTCTGGAGATAGTGGACTGCCAGCATTAGAAACGAGATGGTGGGGGACACGAGTGACAAAAATGTCATTCCAGGAACAGTGTGTTGTCTACTAGGTTCGTTCCTTGAGCCTTTAAAAGGGAACCGTTGAGGCTTATTAAAGTAAGACTGTTGAATAAGAATTGAAAGTCAAAGAGTGCAAAGCAATCAAAAATTCAAAAATTACTCAAGAAAGTTAAATCATGAAGATACAGTGAAAAAATGTCACTAGTTTACAAAAGAACAAATCTTATAGCAGAGTCCAGAGTTTGGATCTGTGCAAAAGATCTAGGTTCTTTATCTTATGTACAAGTTAGATAACTTGTAAAAAGAAGTTTCTTGTAAGCTCAAACAAGAAGATAATCATACTCATCTCTTGGTTTGACTACACTGGTCACCAAGGGAAGACTGGACTAAGGTTTTGATTATCATTTGATATCGAGTGTCTGAACGAGTATAAATATTGTGTCTATTACTTGCCTTTACTACATTGATATTTTGAATTGTTAGAAACAAATCATCACAGTCAAATAGAGATAAAAATCAAAGATTTTGAACTCTCTGCTGCAGATCACTAACTGTCATCTGCAGACTAACTAAGTGATTTGCATAGAATAGTGGTCTGTAAAGAACTAGTATTTCGCATTAAAAGTTTGAATACATTTTTTTAGCAACCTATTCACCCTTCCCCCCTTTAGGTTGAAACTTGGACCTTACATCGTGTCAAGAAGGAAAGCAAGATTTAAACCTCTAATTTTTCATAATCAACTAGAATTCTGAAATTATTACATATGGATCTTTTTGGTCCAGTTGAGGTAGAAAGGTTAAACAGAAACAAGTACACTCTAGTTATAGTAGATGATTATTCAAGATACACATGGATAATGTTTCTACATAAAAAGAGTGAAACTTACAGTCTGCTAACTAGATTCCTAAGACAAATTCAGAATGAGAAAGGTATAGAAGTAATCACAATAAAAAGTGATCATGATACTGAATTTGATCAAGTAAGAGTAGATAACTACTGCATTGATCACAGAATCAAACATAACTTCTCAGCATCTAGAACACCTCAAAAAAATGGTGTAGCTGAAAGGAAAAATTAAACACTTATAGAAGCAACTAGGACAATGCTTGCTAATGCAAACTTGCCTAAAAGCTTCTGAGCAAAAACAGTAAATACTACATGTTATATTCAAAACAGATGTATGATACATAAACTATATAAGAACACTCCTTATGAATTATGGAAAGGAAAGACACCAACTGTCAAAATACTTTCATATATTTGGATGTAAATGCTATATACACAACAATGAAAAAGTCATCTAGGAAAATTTGACCCTAAGACTGATGAGGGAACCTTCTTAGGATATTCCATAACCAGAAAAGTTTTTAAAGTGTACAATACAAGGACACAAATGGTTAAGGAATCAGTTCATGTATCCTTTGATGAATCTGAAATATTAATGCGTGATGTAAATGTTTTTGTTAAGGAATGTACATGCATAGATAATAAACAAGATGCAAACGAGAGTGTTGAAATTGAAATAAAAGATAATGAGGAAAATCATAATACAGAAGAGCCAGAAGAATCAACCTCTCAACCACAACAAACAACAAATGAACAAGATAAGAGAAGATGAATCAAGACACACGCACACAGGATGACATCATTGGAGATAAAGATACAGACTAGAAGGGCAACAGCTAGAGAATGCTTGTCTGCCTGCTTTATATCAGAAATTAAACCTAAGATAATAAGTGAAGCCTTAATTGATCCAAACTGGGTAGATGTCATACAAGAGAAACTGAATGAGTTCCAAAGAAATAAAGTATGGTATTTAACACCAAGACCCAGGAATTATCCAGTTGTTGGCTACAAAATGGGTATTTAGAAATAAAACTGATGAAAATGGAATAGTAATCAGAAACAAAGCTAGACTAGTTGCAAAGGGATGCTCATAAGAAGAAGGAATCGACTTTGATGAAATCTTTTCCCCTGTAGAAAGACTAAAAGCCATAAGAATGCTCATTGCCTATACAGTATATCAAGGATTTAAAGTATACCAGATGGATATAAAGAGTGCCTTCCTAAATGGAAAGCTGTAAGAGGAAGTTTATGTTGAACAACCTCCTGGTTTTGAAGACTCTGAACATCCAGAACATGTACACAAGTTAGACAAGGCTTTATATGGATTAAAACAAGCACCAAGGACATGGTATGAAACCCTTTCAACCTTTATATGTGAGAATAAATTTAAGAGAGGAAAAATAGATACCACCTTTTTTCTTAAAAAGCATAAGAAACACATATTGTTAGTACAAATCTATATTGATGATATTATATTTGGTTGTACTAGTTATAAACTTTGTGAGTGATTTGCAGAATTAATGAAATCTAAATTTCAAATGAGTCTAATGAGGGAATTAAAATACTTCCTAGGATTTCAGGTACAACAATTAGAAAGTGAAATCTTTTTGAACCAATTTAAATACCTAAAGAACATAATTAAAAAATATTGTTTAGAAAATGTTAGCCATTTGAAAACCCCCATGAGCACATCAATTAAAATAGATAAAGATGAATATGGAAAAAAGATAAATCAAACCATGTATAGAGGAGTGATATGGTCATTGTTATATCTTACAGCAAACAGACCAGACATTCAATATTCAGTCTGTGTCTATGCAAGGTATCAGTCTGATCCCAAGGAATCCCACTACATTACAATAAAGAGAATCCTAAGATTGAGCAATGTGCAAAGGAGTGGGGGATGAAACTTTTCTTGATGATAAAGGAGAAAGATGCAAAAATTTTGGTCACGAAGCGGAGGTAGCGAAAGATAGAGATTTGGAGAGGAAGCTTATTGCAAAACTGGTATCGAAAAGGCTAATCTTGAGTGATGTTGTGAAGTCGACGGTTATCAAGGCATGGGCGGTGTTTGGTGTAATAGAGTGTAAAGCAATAGGAAAGAATATGTTGATATTCAAGTTTCACAAGCTATGGACGGAGTCCAGTGGCACTATGATAATCATCTCTTGCTTCTGGGTGTAGGTTTCCTTCAACTAAGAGAGAGTTCCTCACTTCTATTTTTGCTTTGGTGTCATAGGCCACCAAGTGATCGAATGTTCAAAAGACTCGACGTGGTCCCTAGACGAGGTAGAAGGGGTAAGAAAATAGTTTGAGTATGGGGTTTGACTGAGAACAATTCCACCACGAAGAACTAAGATAGGTTTCGATAAGATTAGAGAGGAAGTAAAGTGCTATCTAGCGGGAAACAGAGATCTTGGTGAGAGGCCGAAAGGAGGACATATGATGGCAAGAATCAGGGGGAGATGATCTTAATTACACAAATCAACTAATTTGTAAATAGAATATCCTGCTATGGTCTTAGATGGAAAGAATTGCAGTAACCATGGGATGGAGCTGATAATCATGGAGAATGTTAGGAAAGAAGACGATACAGGTTTAATTGGGAGTAAGGAAGAATTTTGTTTCCAAAATTTGAGTTTGCCAACCGAGAGGTTGTGTAGGATAAAATTGGGCCACTGCACCTGCATGGACCAGCCCACACCAATGAGTCCAATAGAATGGGTAGGACTGAAGATGAGAAACATATCCATGGGGCCCTTGAGCCTAATAGCCACCAAGAATACTCTTTTGGGAAAGAAAATCTGCGAGAATACAAAAGAGGAAGATGGTGTTGGCTATGTAATGGGTCTACGCCCATGGATGAATACGAACGGACATTGGCTATTGTGGGATCAAAGCACAATCTTGATGATGTTACAAACTGGCCAGACAAAAGGTTCAGAGGTGACAAGACATTTACAAAGGTGCCAATTTTGCAACATAATGCTCAGGGGGCTATCGTGGAAGATGACTCTCGGGGGAGCCCCAATCATTAATGCCCTTTGGTGGAACTACCAAGGCTAGTAAAACTCCCTAACAGTTTGAGCTCTCAATCAATTGCTTGAGTAGAAAAATCCTTAACTTGTTTTTCTCTCTGAGACTCGGTTACACAAAAGAGACTTGGAGTGGCTTAAATGGAAAAGGTGTATGGGAGGTGGGGTGGCGGTGGAGAGGTGGTAACGAAAGTAGATAGATTAATGCTACTGTGGAGGTCGAAAGTGAACTGATTAGTTGAGTAGATATGCCCTAACTACATAGATGCGATGATGGAGGAATACGACTCGTAGCCTCGCTGGTGGTTTATGGGTTTTTTAGGGAATTGATACAATCGAGGAGGAATGAAGTGTGGGATCTTCTTTGAAATATGGCAAGGGAGGAGTCTCTTTTATGGGTTTACAAAGAAGATTGTAACAAAATTTTATAAGATTTAGAAGAGAAGGAGGGAAGTCGGGTTCGTCGGCTTATGGATGACTTCAAGGATGTCCTTCAGGATAGTTGCCTGCTAGACATGGGATATGTTGGCCCTAAATTCACATTGGATAGGAAGGTCTGAGGTAGTCAGTGGGTTATGGAAAGATTGGATAGAGTGTTTGTGTCATTATCTTGGTTGAATTTATTCCCCGATGGACAAGTCATGAAGATGGTATGCTCTTTGTAAGACTACCTTGCTATATATTTCAAATAGGTCTAGGAAGCACTGGCCACTTCAAATATCGCTGCACTCCGTCACATTGAGATAGGAATGCCCGATCTCTCCAGTTGTATAAAAATTGATGAAAAAAACTTAGAAATATTAGCCATGATATTGTTAGTGTACTTAGGTTGGAAATTAGGTAGGTATTTGTAGTCTGGGTTAGATAATGAAGAGTAGATTGCCATAGATAGAGAGCATTATGGGCCACAAAATACAGACTGCTATAGAGAATTTTGGTCAAGTAGTTAAGACATTCATAGGCAAGAAAAAACCTACAAATGCTTTAGGATCTGGGATTGATCTTGTAGACAAGGATCGACATAATAATGCATGGATTGCATCAGATCTGGGTATAAACAAGGTTGCAATAGTGACTGGGTATAGACGAGGTCTCAACGATACTGAGTGTAGACTAAGTTACAATAGAGATGGTTGTTAAGGTTGGGGTAGAAGTCTGAGGCTCAATCACATCAAAGATTTGAAGTATAGAGTGGCAGTACGAGGATCTGAAAAAGATGAGCTGTTAACATCAGCGAAGGTTCACATGTGACAAGCTGTCACCATCATGTCAATTACACAAGTCACGAGTTCATTCCCTCTATTGCTATACCCGTGGTAAACCTGGTCAAGTCATTCGAATATTGGACTCCACACAAGAAAATAATTCAAGACAAGTATAGCAACAAAGGCATTACCCTTCTACAAGACTTTTGTAGAGGTCTGCTTTGCTTCTTTTGGGTTGGTTGTGACATTATCAATCACTTTTGAGTGTGAAAGATCATTCAATCAGTCCCTGTAGTCTAAGTCTGTCTTATCATGTGAGGATTGACCCATATTTAGCATCATTTTCAAGTTTAGGATATTTAAATTTCATATATCTACCTGAGCTTGAAGCTCAGCATTTCTCTTTGTAAGTGTTTCCACACTGCATTGAGAAGCTTTACGTTCTCATTTGATTCTCTTAGCTTATTTCGAGCTACTAGGAAGTCATTTCGACTTGTTTTCAATCTCTTTATATGCAAGATTATTATTCTCTCTGAGATTTGAAATCAACTCAACATTTTCTTTATTTTCTCTTGAAAGGGAAATTTTTTTTTTGAGACAATTCCTATAAGGTAGCATCTGAGTTAAAGAAATCAAATACCTGTTGTTTTTCTTCATTCTTTGCCATGCGATAGAGCTGAGAATAAGAGATTGTCTCTTCATCATCTGAGTCTATCTCACTCCAGGTTTTAGCCGCTTAGGCCTTGTCTTTTTCTTTCCTACCAGAGTTTCCTTTGTCATATTCCTTTTTGTTCCTTTGTGTAGACGATTCCTGTGTAGGTCGTCTACATTGTACAGTAAACTATCCTGGCTTTCCACAGTTGTAGCAAACCTCCTTCTCTCCTTCTTTGGCCTTTGTTGAGAAGTTCTTCTTGAGATTTTTCTTCTTCAACAGTTTTTTGAACTTCTTGCCCATCAGTGCAAGTTCTTCTGATATTGCTTGTTCACTTGCATTTGAGTTGTCACTAGTTTCCTTTTCTACCATCAATCTCAGAAGTTTTTCTTGAGTTTTGAAGGCAAGAGTTTTCTTCCTAACTTCATCAATTCGTCTCTTTTACTCAACTTCTAGGTTATAGATATACAGAACATCAATTAGTGGATCCCCAAAATCCTCAAAACCAGGAGATTATTCAACATATACCTCTCCTCTAGCAGCTTTCCATTGAGAAAGGCCCTTTTCACATCCATTGGATAGACCTTGAATCCTTGGTATGCAGCATAGACAAGGAACATTCTTATTGCTTCCAGTCTTGCAATAAGGGCAAAGGTTTCATCAAAATAAATTCCTTCTTCGTGTGATCCCCAATACGAGTGGTACCACGTACAAGCTTTTAATGCTCTATTGCAGGAACAACAGGGTGGAACATGGTACCCGAACAGTGGATGTTCTGGACATATGATTAGGAACAAAAGTATTCTGAAAGATTACAGAAAGGAAGAAGGGCCTCTATTCATCTTTGGAGGAGGCAAGGCAGGTAAAACTAAAGGTTATGGAACCCTTGGTACGGGTTCTTTAATCTTTAGAGATATAGCTTATGTTAAATGTTTAGAACATAACGTGCTTTCCAGCAGCCAATTATGTGACAAAAATTATGATGTCTCTTTTACCCATAATTCGTGTTAAGTAAGTGATAAAGTCACCAAAGAAGTCAAGTTGGTAAGAATAAGAAAAGAAAATATTTATGTAGTGCACAAATAACATGTTTTTACACAAAAGGTGCTGAAGATACAAAATGACTATAGCATAAGAGGTTAGCACACTTGAATTTCAAAACTATAGCTAAATTATCCTCAGAAAAACTAGTAAGAAGATTTTTTCAACTCAAATTTAAAAAAAGATAAGGTTTACAGATCATGTCAAGAGAAAAAGCAGACTAAAACAAGTTTCAAAGCTTTAAACTCATCAGAATCAGGTACAATACTAGAGCTATTGCATATGGATCTTTTTGGTCCATTAGAAGTAGAAAGTTTGAATAGAAAGAAGTATACCCTAGTTATAATAGATTATTATTCAAGATATGCATGGGTAATATTCTTGCACAAAAAGAGTAAAATTTGGAATATGCTAAGTAGATTCCTAAGGCAAGTTCAAAATGAGAAAACACTGAGATAATCACAATTAGGAGTGATCATGGTACTGAATTTGATCAAATAGGAATGGATTTTTACTGCAATGATCATGGAATGAAACATAACTTTTCACCACCTAGAACACTTTAACAAAATGGTGTAGCAAAGAGAAAAAATAGAACACTTATAAGACCGCTAGAACAATGCTTGATGATGCAGATTTACCAAAAAGCTTCTGGGGAGAAGCAGTAAACACTGCATATGCTATGTCCAAAATATATGTCTCATACATAAACTACACTAGAAAATTCCCTATGAACTATGAACAGGAAAGACACCAAGTGTAAAATACTTTCATACCTTTGGATGCAAATGCTATATACATAATAATGATAAATATCATCTAGGAAAATTTGATCCTAAGACAGACGAGGGAACCTTTTTAGGATACTCCATAACTAATAAAGCCATCAGTGTGTCCTTTGATGAATCTGAAATATCCATGCGTGATGCTAATGTCTTTGATGAGGAAAGTGCATGCATAGATGATGAACAGGACGCAAACAAGAGTTCTAGAGCTGCAGAAAAGGATGAGCAGTCTGCACACGCTGAAGAGAGCAATAATACAACAGAGTCGGAGCAGCCTATAATAATATAAAACTGGAACACATAACCATTGATCAAGACAAAAGGAGATGGATCAAGGCATATACACAAGATGACATCATTGAAGACAAGGATGCACCTGTGTAGACTAGAAGAGCAATAACTAGAGAATGTCTGTCTACATGCTTCATATCAGAAATGGAACCAAAGATAACAAATGAAGCGATCTAAACTGGATTTATGACATAGATGAACTAAAAGAGTTTCAAAAAAACAAAGTATGGTATCTACTGCCAAGACCCAAGAACTATCCAGTTGTTGGCTGCAAGTGGATGTTCCGAAACAAAACTGATAAAAATAGAACAGTCATCAGAAAAAAGCCAGGCTAGTAGCAAAAGGTTACTCACATGAAGAAGACATTTATTTTGGTGAAACCTTTGCCCTTATTGCAAGACTGGAAACAATAAGAATGTTCCTTATCTATGCTGCATACCAAGGATTCAAGGTTTATCCAATGGATGTGAAAAGTACCTTCCTAATGAAAAGTTACAAGAAGAGGTATATGTTGAACAATCTCCTGGTTTTGAAGATTTTGGACATCCACATCATGTTTATAGGTTAGACAAGTCATTGTATGGTTTAAAACAAGTTCCATGGCCATGATATGAAACTCTTTATTTTCCTGTGTGAGAATGATTTTCAGAGAGAAAAGATAGATACCATCCTATTTCTTATGAAACATAAAAAACACATACTCTTAGTGCAAATTTATGGTTATGACATTATATTTGGATGCACTAATAACAAGCTGTGTGAAATATTTACTGTACTAATGAAATCTAAATTTCAAATGAGTTTAATGAGAGAATTAAAATACTTTCTAAGACTTCAAGTATAACAGTTAGGAAGTGGGATATTTATAAATCAGACAAAGTACCTGAATAGCACAATCAAGAAATATGGATTAGAAAATACAAGTCACATGAAAATCCTCATGAGTGCAGCCATAAAAATTTATAAGGATGAGAGTAGAAAAGAAATAAGCCAAACAATATATAAAGGAATAATAGAATCACTTTATACCTTACTACAAGCAGACCGACATCCAGTACTCAATCTGCGTATGTGTAAGATATCAATCTTATCCCAAAGAATCCCATTACACTGCAATAAAAAAATTATGAGATATCTCAAATGAACTCCAGATCTGGGTGTATGGTATCCTAAAAAAATCAGATTTTACACCAACAGGCTATTCAAATATAGACTTTGCAGGCTGCAGAGTTGACGGAAAAAACACATGTGGATCATGTCAAATTTTTGGCGCAAAACTGATTTCATGGTTTAGCAAGAAGGAGACGATGATGTAAACTTCTACTACAAAAGCAGAATACATAGTTGTAGGAAGCTGTGTTACACAAGTATTGTGGATGAGGTCAGAACTTGCAGATTACGGACCAAGCATATTGATGTCATATATCATTTTATCAGAGATCATATGCTAAAAGGCCACATTAAATTGAAATATATTCCAACAGAAAAAACAAATTGTAGACATTTTTATAAAGTTTCTTGATGAGAGTAAATTTATTGATTTTTGAGGTGAATTGGGTATGATTGATTTGAATCAATAAAATGGTCAACATTCGATCTAACACTTCTGCAAATGCATCAAATCTCAAGAGAAATGAAACCCAACAAGAAAGGTTGAGTTATAGATGGGAGTAGTTCTTGATTTCGAAACACTAAAGAATGAATCAGATCAAGTGAAAGAAATGTCAAAGCTGATTTAAGATGCAGGCCTCAAGCATTTCTGTGACAAAACAAGCAGATTCTATGATGACGAAGTACTTAACTTCATTATGATGCCCAAGGTTGTGGAGGATTTTCAAGGTATCATATACACATCCAACAAGAATGTAAAGATAAGCATCACTCCAAGAGAGTTTGAATAGCTTTTTGGAGTTTCAAATGAAGAATCCAGAGACATCCCACCCTCTGTGATGACTGATGGGAGGCACACAATGCTTAGTGAAGAAAGACAAAAGAAAGGGATACGAACCATGAAGAAATATCTATAAAAGGAACACAAACTACTTGTGGACGTTGTAAAGAAGGTAATTATATCCAAGGAGTTCTCCAAGGATGAGATCATTTCTGATCAATAAGTAATAATATGTGCAATCCTCACCAAACAAAAGCTCAATTGGGTCAAGTTGCTAATGTATCAATTGGCAAAGGCTGTAGACGCCAAACAACCTTTATTTGGAAAAATCATAAGCATCATTCTCAAAGAAAAACTCAAGCTATGGATTTTTGTATTTCTAGGTAATTTTCTGTTTCATAAAATTACACAAAAGTTCAACACAATTATAAACCATAGTGTCGGGATAAATAATAACTCTCGAATATAATACTCCCTCTGTTCCTCACGAATTGATCTCTCTCCCTCCCATTCAAATAGTAATATTTTTTTTGATGTCTTACTCAAATTATAACCTTTCATATTTAATAACTTTTTTCACACAAAAATATCAAAATATCTCTATTTTATATCACATTAACTTATCCATCATTATTTTTTTTCTTTTCTTCACTCATTTATCTCATACATTCACAAAAGTAATATTATCGTTTCTTATTAATTCAACACTCACATAAATTATCGTGTTGGATCAAATTATTATAATTTGAATGAGATAAAGGGAATAACACTCATTAAATTAAACTGTTCCAAATAAATTATAACTTTTTTTATTTAGTAATTTTTTTATATAAAACTATCAAAATAATTCTCTTTTGTTTCGATTCAATGGATTATATATTATATAAAATAAAAAGAAAACTATTTATATTGAGATGAGGAGTACTAATGAGATGAAGTACCAAACAATCCCTCAAACCACGTTCATCCTTTTTCAAAAACGACAAACAAACATTGAAAAAAAGAATCCGTTACAAGACTAAATTGAATATGCTCTACGCCTCCGGCCCTCTTTTCCCAATAACGTATCCCTTTCACTCTCCCCGTGGTCCCCACTCTCCCAATCACTTTCCACTTCATCCCCACACGCTCACCCTCTCTCTCTCTCATCGCTCACCATGAGCACTCTCCGGCAACGCGCCGCCGCTCCCCTCCCCACGCGACACCCTATCCCCCACGCGACACCACCAGCACCACCACAATCCCTTCCCTTCAACATAATCCCAATCCACGACCTTACAATCGACCACCCCTCGCACCGCTATCCGGAACTCCGCGCCGCCGCGGCCGCGCTCCTCTTATCCGTCTCCGACCTCCCCAAACCCCAATTCCGAACCCTAACCCTACCAGTTTCCTTCGATCTACTCGACTGGCTCGCGCTCCACTTCGGCTTCCAGTCTGCCAACGTAGGAAATCAACGGGAGAATCTGGTGCTCCATTTGGCCAATCTTCAGTCTCGCCTTCACCCCTCGCCCGAGAACCCATCGGTGTTGGATTTCGGAGTTGTTAGCGGTCTAAAGGCCAAATTGCTTTCGAATTATGTGTCGTGGTGTGCTTATTTGGGGGAGGTGTCGAGTGTAAGGAGGAGTAAGAGGAGGAATATGGATGAGATGAGGAGGGAACTGTTGTATATAGGGCTGTATCTGTTGATCTGGGGTGAGGCGGGGAACGTTAGGTTTATGCCGGAGTGTTTGTGTTATTTGTTTCATCATATGGCCTTTGAACTGAATATGATTTTGGAAGAGAAGATTGATGAGAGGACGGGGAGGCCGTTTGTGTCGGATTTGGTTGGCGAGGACGCGTTTCTTGAGAATTTGATCAAGCCGATATATGGTGTGATTAAGGGGGAGGTGGAGTGGAGTAGGAACGGGACGAAGCCGCATTCTGCTTGGAGGAATTACGATGATTTGAATGAGTTCTTTTGGAGTAGGAGGTGCTTCGGGAGTGTTAAGTGGCCGATTGATAGGAGCAGTGGGTTTTTTGTCACCGGGGGTAAGGTTGGGACGACGAGGAGGGTTGGGAAGACGGGGTTTGTCGAGCAGAGGACGTTTTGGAATGTGTTTAGGAGCTTTGATAGGCTGTGGGTTATGTTGGTTCTGTTCTTGCAGGCGATGATTATTGTCGCGTGGGAAGGGAAGTTGTATCCGTGGGAGGCGTTGGAGAGCCGGGATGTTCAGGTGAAGTTGTTGACTGTTTTTATCACGTGGTCGGCCCTTAGGCTGTTGCAGTCGATTCTTGATGCAGGGACACAGTATAGCTTGGTGTCGAGGGAGACTAAGTGGCTCGCCGTGAGGATGGTGTTGAAGAGTGTGGTGGCGTTGGCTTGGACTGTCGTGTTCTCAGTGTTTTATGCTAGGATTTGGAGCCAGAAGGATCAGGACTTGAGGTGGTCCGATGAGGCAATCCAGAGGATCTTTGTGTTTCTGAAGACAGCTTTGGTGTTTGTCGTTCCTGAGGTTCTGGCTTTGGTTCTGTTCGTTATTCCGTGGCTCAGGAACTTAATCGAGGATGCAAATTGGCCCGTGTTGTATTTGCTGACGTGGTGGTTCCATACACGGATATTTGTTGGCCGTGGTGTAAGGGAAGGGCTCATCAGTAACCTGAAGTATGCGATTTTCTGGATCGTGGTACTGGTTTCAAAGTTCTCTTTTAGTTACTTCCTTCAGATAAGGCCCATGGTTACCCCTACGACTGCTCTTCTTGAACTCAAGGGTCACTATAGGTGGCACGAGTTCTTCAACAGCACGAACAGGGTCGCTGTTGTTCTTCTGTGGCTTCCTGTCATTGTTATTTACTTCATGGATCTGCAGATTTGGTACTCGATCTTCTCCTCATTTGTTGGTGCCATGGTCGGGCTATTCTCTCATCTGGGCGAGATTCGGAACACCGAGCAGCTTAGGCTACGGTTTCAGTTCTTTGCCAGCGCGATGCAGTTCAATCTCATGCCTGAGGAGCTCCCTGTGAATAAGCCAGTGCTAACCATGGTGAGCAAGTTGAAGGATGGCGTTCAAAGGTTGAGATTGAGGTATGGGCTTGGACAACCGTATAAAAGGATTGAATGTAGCCGGATAGAAGCGACCAGGTTTGCTCTCGTATGGAATGAGATAATTATAACTATGAGGGAGGAAGATTTCATTAGTGATCAAGAACTGGAACTTCTGGAGCTTCCTCCTAACTGTTGGGATATCAGAGTCGTTCGTTGGCCTTGCGTTCTGCTATGTAATGAGTTGCTTCTTTCTCTCACCGAAGCTCAGGAGATGGCAGATGCGCCTACCAGGTGGCTATGGCAAACCATATGCAAGAGTGATTACAGGCGTTGTGCGGTTATTGAAGCTTACGATAGTGTGAAATACCTGTTTCTTCATATCATCCTCAAGTATGTTTCAGTAGAACATAAAATTGTCACAAATTTGTTTGAAGAGATCGATCACTCCATTATGGACGAGAAACTGACCGTGGTCTATAATCTGACTGTGCTGCCAAAAATTCATGAGAAATTGGTGACTCTAATCGAGCTTCTGCTGAAACCAAAGAGAGATATGAATGCTGCTGTCAATGCTTTGCAAGGACTGTATGAGGTTGCTTTTCGCGATTTCCCTAATGTTAAGCTGCCGCATGAACTGTTAAGGAGGGCAGAAGGATCTGCACCCGCTGCTACGCCTGGTTCTAGCACCGGATTTCTCTTTGAAAATGCTGTTGAGTTTCCTGATGCAGAGGATGTCTTCTTTGATAGACAGCTGAGACGCCTGCACACCATTCTCACTTCTAGGGATTCGATGTACAATGTTCCATCGAACCAAGAGGCAAGGCGGCGTATTGCTTTCTTTAGCAACTCTTTGTTCATGAACATGCCACATGCTCCCCATGTTGAGAAGATGATGGCCTTCAGTGTTATGACACCTTACTATGATGAGGAGGTGATGTATGGCAGTGTGACGCTTCAAACTCCAAATGAGGACGGAGTTTCTACCTTGTTTTATTTGCAGAAGATCTACCAGGATGAGTGGCAAAATTTCATGGAACGGATGAAACGAGAAGGCCTGGAAGAAGAGAAAGAGATTTTCACCAGCAAGGTGAGGGATCTCCGTCTTTGGGCATCATATCGCGGACAAACACTGTCTCGGACTGTGAGAGGGATGATGTACTATTACAGGGCCCTTAATATGCTTGCCTATCTTGATTCAGCTTCTGAAGTGGATATAAGGGCTGGTACGCAAGAACTGGCTTCCTATGCCTCAATGATGCGCAACGGTCATTGGGATGACCCAACGCTGAATTCATCGCAGCTACCTGCCAGGAATCTCAATAGAGCAACCAGTAGCGTGTCCCTCCTGTACAAAGGGCACGAATTCGGAATTTCAATGATGAAATTCACATATGTAGTTGCTTGCCAAATGTATGGAGTGCATAAAATGAGAGGGGATACACGGGCTGAGGAGATCTTGTACTTGATGAAAAACAATGAAGCACTTCGTGTGGCTTATGTGGATGAGGTGCACCTCAGCAGGGATGAAGTGCAATATTACTCGGTGCTCGTCAAGTATGATAAGCAAACAAAGAGAGAAGTTGAGATCTACCGAATAAAATTGCCTGGTCCGCTGAAGCTCGGGGAAGGGAAACCTGAGAACCAGAATCATGCCATTATATTCACCCGTGGTGACGCATTGCAGACCATTGACATGAACCAGGACAATTATTTTGAGGAGGCTCTGAAGATGCGGAATCTCTTGCAGGAGTTTGAAAGGCATTATGGTATAAGGAAACCAACCATTCTAGGAGTGCGTGAAAACATCTTTACTGGTTCTGTCTCCTCGCTTGCGGGGTTTATGTCTGCTCAGGAGATGAGTTTCGTGACACTGGGGCAGCGTGTCCTGGCAAATCCTTTGAAAGTAAGGATGCATTATGGTCACCCGGATGTCTTCGACCGGTTTTGGTTCTTAACCAGGGGTGGTGTGAGCAAGGCTTCTAGGGTGATCAATATAAGTGAGGATATCTTTGCTGGTTTCAACTGCACTCTACGGCGTGGAAATGTCACACATCATGAGTACATACAAGTAGGCAAGGGAAGGGATGTTGGGTTGAATCAGATCTCCATTTTTGAGGCCAAGGTTGCAGGTGGAAATGGTGAGCAAATTCTCAGTAGGGATGTCTACAGGTTAGGTCATAGACTGGACTTCTTTCGGATGCTGTCAGTCTTCTATACTACCGTGGGATTTTACTTCAATACGTTGATGATGGTGGTCGCAGTGTATACATTTTTGTGGGGTCGACTTTACCTTGCTCTCAGTGGTGTAGAGTCCAATGCGAAGAAAGATGCCGAGCATAATGTAGACAGCGCTGCCTTCGCAGAGATTTTGAACCAGCAATTTCTTGTCCAGCTGGGTTTGTTTACTGCACTGCCAATGATTATTGAGAACTCTCTTGAGCACGGATTCCTTTTGGCAGTGTGGGATTTTCTGAAGATGCAGCTGCAACTGGCATCTTTCTTTTACACATTCTCAATGGGAACTAAAAGCCATTACTTTGGCCGGACCATCCTTCATGGTGGTGCCAAATATTTTGCCACTGGCCGTGGGTTCGTCGTGGTGCACAAGAAGTTTGCTGAAAACTACAGGCTCTATGCTCGTAGTCACTTTGTGAAAGCGATCGAGCTTGGGATCATTCTAGTTGTTTATGCGTCTCACAGCCCACTGTCTAAGAATGCTTTTGTGTATATTGCCCTCACAATCTCGAGCTGGTTCCTTGTGGTGTCATGGATAATGGCTCCTTTTATCTTCAATCCCTCGGGCTTTGATTGGCTCAAGACTGTTTATGACTTTGATGACTTCATAAGCTGGATATGGTGTGACAGTGTAGTGTCTACCAAGGCAGACCAGAGCTGGGAAGTCTGGTGGTATGAGGAACAAGATCATCTGAGAACGACCGGCTTGTGGGGTAAGTTACTGGAAATAACACTTGACCTTCGGTTCTTCTTCTTCCAGTATGGGATTGTGTATCAGTTGAAGATCGCTGATGGGAACACAAGTATAGCGGTTTACTTCTTATCGTGGATCTACTTGTTGGGGACTGCTGGGGTCTACATAGTCATTGGGTATGCCCGGCAAAAGTATGCTGCAAAGCAGCATATGCACTACCGACTGATACAGCTCCTTGTTGTGATCGTTATTGTGCTCGTGATTGTTCTTCTGTTAAAGGTCTCCAAATTTGAGATCATCGATATCCTTACAAGCTTGTTGGCCATCATCCCCACTGGCTGGGGAATCTTATTGATAGCACAGGTGCTTCGGCCTTTCCTGCAAACCACCTTGGTATGGGACACTGTGGTTTCTTTAGCGCGGCTCTATGATTTGATGTTCGGTTTGATTGTTATGGCTCCGGTGGCTTTTATGTCATGGCTGCCGGGATTCCAATCAATGCAGACTAGGATACTCTTCAATGAAGGGTTTAGCCGTGGCCTACAGATTTCGCAGCTCTTAACTGGCAGGAAATCTAATATAGATCATGATTAGAGGTATTTTCTTGACTCTTGCTCCGCTGATTTCAAACCTTTTAAATGCGATTGTTCACAATCTAAATAGCTTTTTCTACCCTTGTTAGTTTTAGTCCTGGAGTCCTATTTATGCAAAAAGTCGTGTAATGTCGACCATATATGTCCGCATCAGATCTGTATCAGTAAAAATTCTAATGCTACCTCTGATTTGGCAGTCTTTGATTTTATTAGGTTGTGAGTATTGTGACTTAGTGAGGTAAACTTGTTGAGACCATTAAATCCATGAGGATCGCTACCTCTCAATCACCGATCAGGCTCAAACTGAAAGAGCGTCAAACGTTTTCACTGTTGCTTCTGTCATTACCCTTAGATTCTCTTCGAACCTCACTATGTGTCTCCTCTCTGGCCCACTCACCCCCTTATTTAAACTGATATGAAGAGGTGATTGAAAAACATG
The DNA here is from genome assembly GCA_001925005.1 of Drosera capensis. Lineage (NCBI taxonomy): Eukaryota > Viridiplantae > Streptophyta > Magnoliopsida > Caryophyllales > Droseraceae > Drosera > Drosera capensis. The sequence continues at coordinate 37,403 of LIEC01011334.1, forward strand.
ATTCTTTCTACAATTGAGTTTGAGTTGGAATTAGAACCATCAGTGATATCCATGAGAATGTGCTACCAATTGGTAGTAGCATCCTTGCAAATAGCTTCATCACGCAGATGAACATAATCGACTTATTCCAGAATCGTTTTTGCAATTCTTCAGGTTTCAAGTGATCAAGGTCGTAGAGGAACTTAACCGAAGGAGGACTAGACCACGGGCCTTATTGTTACATTGCTGGAGTTATTCATGTAGTCTGACCAAATTGGCTAGGCAAAGGGTATTGGTCTTCTCCACCATTGACTGCGTACTTTTTGGAGGATTCTGTAGTTTGTATGTTAGATTCGGATTAGCTTCTATGTTTGTAAATAGGTTGGCTGTCTTTAAATGAATTGTGGCATGCATTCTACTTCTGCTCCTATGGTCCCGTGCATATTATCCCTAGCACATAATGTACCGCTTGCAAGTTTGTAAGCTAATCTGCTCGCCTCTTCGTATTTGATATAATGTCTCCAACATGTAGAGTACTATTACAGGAATGCAGTTGCTTTCATGTTGGGTCAAATGGTGCAGGTGTCTCTAACCACGTCTTTGAAGTTAGTGTTCATATTTTTATCGATGTGGTCACCTTCTAATGGAGCCTGTGTGTTTGTTCACTTCAGATGGAGTTTTACTACCGCCCTGGATGGCGATGTTAATCCTGGTAAGTGGCTGTAATCCAAGTGCATAGAACTTGATAGCATTGGTATTTTGGTGTGACCGGGATCATGGTAGCTATGAAGTTGTAAATTAAGCCTCCTAGCTTGCAACTGTATATTGTCTAATGAAATGTTGTGTATGAACAAGGTAGACTATGCTAGGAACCAGGTACGTGGGATATGGGATTACTACTACTATAGTTTAGTGTCTAATGAAATGTTGTGTATGAACAAGGTAGAGTTGATTCAGAAGGAATGTAATGTTATATCAACGTAGGTGATGCCATTGCCATAAAATGGGTTAGAGGTTTTATATGCTTTTGAGATAGTCTATATGCTTCTTCTTCTTTTTCTTCTTCTTTTAATTTAATTTAATTAATTTATTTTTTTATATAAGGAAGTCTATATGGTATTTACTTGAGCAACAAATTGCAATCTCATATATTGGAAATAATGAATTTGAAGGACTCTGTCAAGCATGGAGGATTTTCTGTAATGTGCGAGGGTCTGAAACGATTTTCTATTGTGCAGGCATCTAATTGTCATATTTGGGGTTAGAGTTCGGTTTTTCATGGATGTGGTGGCCTTCTGTTCGACCTTTTCTGCTTCTCAACTTAAGCTGAAGATTTCTTATGGTCATGGCAGTGGTAATCCTGGTAATAATGAAGGTATAGCTACTATGGTTTTTCTTTTTGAATAAATGCTAACTGCATCAAACTTGATGGCGATGGTTATATTGTTGTGATTGGGGTCATGGTAGCTGTAAAATTGTCAACATAAAGCCTTCTAGCATGGAACTACTGGGGTTACTACTGTTATAGTTTGGCGCCCGATGAGATGCCATAAATGCACAAGATAGAGAAGAATAGTGGTCGTATTCATATCAATGTAGTCAATCCTATATAATGGGTATGTATATGGTATTTACTTGAACAAAAATTGACAGTGTCATCTTTTGGAAATCATGAGTTTGAATCGACTTTGTCAGGGGTGAAGATATTTCCTCTGTACTTCAAGTGTTCAAGGGTCTTCTATCATGGCAAGAAATGCCTATGGTGTGTTGATCGTTAGTATTTCACAATTTTGCACTTTGAAGGACAATGTCCTTGGCAGTGCCTGACAAGAGGGAAGATGTAATTTCAAGTCTGTATTTGGTAATATCTATATTTTGTTTCTTCAAACTTCTGTTTAGTAAGAATTTTGAATACACTTGCTGAAGCTTAATCTGTTTTAGGATTTCTTTTATGCCAATGCAACCTATGTTTAGTGTTCTCAATTTCTGGTGACATTTCGCCTTTCAGAGATACTTCTTAGTGTCGATGCAACTTACATCTAACCACAATGTACATGTATCATCCTACAAGCTAATGATTTTTTTCTGCAGTGCAAGGAATATTTAGCTCGTAAACATTTTGCATCACTATCAGGCGCTTAGTTTGGTTCTGAAGGATAAATCAGCGGCTAATATATCCTCATAAATGGTTTTCAGGTTCTTCTTGCAAGGAAGAAACGTACCTGGGGTGTCAACACAGATGAGTCTTGTGTGGATGATTTTGTTCATGCTTTGATGGTTAGAGGCCAAGGCAATGGAATGTTCAGCACACATTAACTCGGCCGTCAGTTTTTGATAGTGCCATGTGTAGTCCGATTACTTGTCCGGTTATCCTCTAATTGGGATGGATGGATCAGGGTTTGACTGCCTGCAAGAGTGAGCTATCCTGAGGTATTTTTATGGAAGCAAATGGGGTTAATTAGCTTCCTTGTTTCAGCAGAAAAAACAAGGGATAGATGGACTGTCCTGCCCTAATGCTACATGACCATGCTGTGGACGTTTCTTGAGTATAATGTTTTCTAGAGGTTCTATCTGAAGTTTTCTGTGTTCTGCAGTATTGTGAGTACATTGCGTCATGAGTTGGGTTGGGGTTGGTCATCTGTTATCTGTGGTGCTGGTATTTCTGATCCTTGTCCACTGAGGTTCCAGCTGCCTCAATGGTTTAGCTGCTGCAGTAAGGAGGGTGACAGTCTCGTGGAAGAACCAGGTCGAGGAATGCAGTTGCTTTTCATGTTGGTTCAAATGGTGCAGGCATCTCTAACCACCATTTTTGAGTTTAGGCGTTTGTATTTTTATGGATGTGGTCGCCTTCTTTATGGATTGCTACTTCTTTTGTTTTGTGTCAAATGAAACCTTGTGTATGAACAAGGTAGAGATGATTCAGAAGAAATGTAATGTTATATCAGCGTAAGCGATGCCATTGCAATATAATGGGTTAAAGGTTTTATATGTTCGTTTGAGATAGACTATACGGTATTAACTTGAGCAACAAATGGCAATCTCTTCTATTGGAGATAATGAATTTGAAGCGACTTTGTCAAGCATCAAGCATGTAGGATTTTTCTTCTGTAATTGAATGTGCAAGGATCTGAAATGATTTTCTATTGTGAAGGCGTATAATTGCCGTCTTTGGGGTTAAGAGTTTCATTTTTCATGGATGTGGCTGCCATCTGTTTGAGCTGCTTCTCGACTTAAGCTGGAGATTTTTTATGGTCATGGATGGCAGCATTAATCCTGGTAATAATGAATGTGGTTTTTTTGGTTTGTATGAGAAAAGTTGACTGCGTAGAACTTGTATGCAATTGTTATATAGTGTTGTGATTGAGGTCATGGTAGCTATAAAATTGTGAAGTATTCTAGCTTTGGAACGACTGGGGTTACTACTGTTTTAGTTTAGCGCCCGCTGAGATGGCCTCTATGCACAAGATGGAGAAGAATAGTAGTGTCATATCAACATAGTCAATCCCATATAATGGGTGTGGACTGTATATGGGTATTTACTTCAGCAAAAATTGACTATTCTTCTTTCAGAAATCATGAGTTTGAATGCATATTTTGTGGTGAGCTTTAGTATTTACGATTTTGCGCTTTGAAGGAGAATGCCCTTGGCAGTGCCTGACAAGAGCAAAGATGAAATGTGTCATTTCAAGTATGAATTTAGTAATATCTACTCTAAACTTCAGAGGAATAAGAATTTTAATACACTTGTTGAGGGGTAATCCGTTTAGGACTCCTTTAATGCTAATGCGACCAATGATTAGTGTTCTCACTTTATGGTGACATTTCCCCTTGCAGAGATACTTCAGGTGCAACTTACATCTAACCAAAATGTTCAGGTGCCTTTTTACAAGCAAATGATAGTTTCTGCAGTGCAAGGAATATTTGGCTCGTAAACCTATTTCATATCAGGCACTGACGTTAGTTTCTGCGGCATAGATCAGCGGCTAATATGTCCTCATAATTTGTTTTCAGGTTCTTCTGGTGAGGCAGAAACGTACCTGGACTGGCAACATAGATGCATCCCGTATAGATGATTTTGTTCATGCTTGATGTTTAGCGCGAAGGAGATGGAATGCTTAGCACACACAATCTCAGCGACACAGGCTCAATGCAGAAGTGAAAATTAGTTGGCTGTTTTCATCAAGGAGTTGGAAGTTAATATAGACCAATATTCACCTTCCATAAACCAGAAATACAAAGATGGACAGCAGAGCAAACCTGCTAGGACGGAGGAATCAAGCAAGGACAAAGATGGACAGAAGAGCAAATCTGGAAAGGACGGACAGGAATCAAGCAAGGACAATATTCTCTCCACCTCACAAAGGAAGCTTCAAGTTTAAATTGATTTGTAAACGTTGCATATGATCTGTACTTGTCAAATATAGATCACCTGCTAGGCTATTTATTTTGTACTGCACTTCATGGTGGAGGCGGTGGAAAAACAGAGTTTCATCCTCATTCCTATTGTGTTCTAACAGTTAACTTCAATGTGGTTGTGCGGAGCGAGGGATGCTAGTGATGCAGATTTGAGAACCATTCTACCCACCTTTGTTGCTGTCTCACCTGGAAATTTTTATTTCAGTTTTTAGAAGTGCTATGTTGAGTCCGATTATTTATCCTGCAATCGGATGAATGAATCTGGGTTAACTGACTGCAATATTGAGCTATCCCGAGGTATTTTCATGGAAGCAAATGGGGTTGAGTAGCTTCCTTGATTCAGCAGAAAAACAAGGGATGGATGGGACTGCCCTGTCCTAATGCATGACTATGCTGGTGGATAGTTCTTGAGTTTAATGTTCTTTAGAGGTTCCATTTAAAGTTTGTTGTGTTCTGCTGTATTGTATAGTGAATCCAATGCGTCATGAGATGTCGTGTCGTCTGGGTTGGTTGGTCATCATTTCCGATAATTGTTTGCAGAGTTATTGAAGTAATTTGCAACCAACATTATGAAGTCAATTTTTTCATAAAATAGACAAATGACACATGATAAGTGAAGGGATAAATGATTCATGAGATCATGTTAAGTGCATGGTTAAGGAAAATTGAATATATTTTTATATAAGTCCATCCCATCATCCAAAACACGATAACTATTTTGGATTTTATTTTACAATCATTTATTGAGCTTGATCCGACTAATTGGTTTATTATTTATTAGTGTGATTGCAGATTAAGAATACGGATCAGGGACATCCATTAATCAAACACCACCATATAGATATTTCGACTCTCAAACCCTGATTCTAAGCAATTTTCACACAAACAGTAATGATAAAACTTTGTCAAGTTCGAAGTATCCTTATATTCCACTCAATACATTCAAATTTCGTACTAGCTAGGTGAGATAAAAACTATGGGAATAACGTGACAGAACATGTGCTCATTTATTCGGATTGATACAACCACATTGCTATTTATGTTTGATGATATAATAATCTGTTCCCCATTCATTTTGAAATCATTTTGATTTTGTATTTGTGTAATGATGATTAAATATTATAATTTATAATATCGTGAAACATTAATGATTGTGTAAATTACGTATTTCAACCTAATACATATTACGAAATAATAAGATATTATTTGATATAAAATTTATATTTATATTCATACATATGAAATATATACAATCTACCTGCATAATGAATGCACTCTTGCAACATTAATTTACATTATCATGGCAAATCATAGTCCAAGACACCTAATCATCAATCGTCATATGAATGAGAAAAAAGCATCATACACATATTTAGTGCGTATTCTTATATAGAATTATAGATCAATTAAATGGAATTGTTTATGATACATAAAACATGTGGAACAAACACAATCATTTTCCATTGGAGCCCATCAGTGATCTATCCTTATCTTTTCATGGTATATCTATCATAATTCATACAATTGCACGATGAAACAAGGAAAATGATGCCCGAATGTGATCATTTTGCTTATGAATCATGAAAGCAACAACCAAAATGCAAAACAAAACAAAACATGTCATGTCCTCTCTCGGTATGGGCTAATAGCAAATACATGGAGATAATGAAATAGAGCAATTATTTAGCTTAAATGTCTTTTCATCATTGTATTTGAGAATTTTCTAGTAGTACTACATGAAACTTATATCAAGTGACTATAAACTAGGTTATCAAAGTCTAAGTTAAGGGACTGGCTTTACCTAGAGGTTAAGCCAGTGCATATCAGAATGCTCAAATTGAAAATGTACTACTTAGATTCTTTCACACTCAAAATAAAAGTTGAGGGAGTATTATCTTAACATATGTCACACACTCAAGTCGAAATTTCTTGCATTAAATCAACATACAACAGATTCTTTCACTACAATTACTACTACTTTTATCAAAAAAATAAAATAAAATAAAATAAAACTACTACTATTAATTATATTTTCTTTAATGTATATGTATGAGATTAAATTGTCATTTTTTAATCTTGATCATTCATTCGTATTTTGTCACACAAAAAAAAAAAATCAGAAATCAAACATTCAAATTCAATTTTCCGGGATTTCAATTTTATGCTTTTGATTTTTCTTTTCGGAAAACAAAAACTCATATCAGTCCGTTTAGATTTAATAGTAAAAAAATCTAAAACAAAAAGAATATGAAGTTATACCAAACAAGGCCCAGCAGAGTTATTTCATAATCTTAGGAGATAAGAGTTAATTTCATATAGTTTGAGCAAAATAAGAAAGAAAGGGGAAGTTTTAATCGGAGCCATAATTATTTGTATAAGGCGAAAATGCCAATGCAGTAATGCAGTGTGCCGCGTATGCTCGTGAGGTGGAGCCTTGGTTTTGATTAGAATGAATTATATTTTTAGATTTTTTTATAAATAAAATTATCAAAATAGATTTTTTTTTTTCAAATATAGTTTGAGAAGACACAAGACGTTTTGTCTGAGTGAAAGGCGGACGACTCCTTTGTAAAGGCGCACGACGTTTTTCATTGGGTAAAGAAATAGGCTCATATTCAAAATCGTGTCTATTAATAACATTATAATTTAATAAAAATACCTTAAATGTTATTATATTTTTTATCCATTAATATAACACTGGTACTGACCCGTGTGCTACACGAAAAATATCATAATAGATTACATTATTATGTAAAGCTAAACATAAATATATTTATGTGATAAACATTTTTAAATTTAATTATCAATTATTAAGTGAATAATAGATGATAGAGTAGAAAAGATTCATTCAAAAAATCAACTAAAAAAATATATGATTGATCAAATGCTATGATTATATTGATATAATATAAAAAGTTCTAACATGATATATGGATGATATGATTTTTTAATTACAAATAAACATACGGATATATTTTACTAATTAGAAATATCTTAAATATATGGATATTTGATTAAACTAATTCATATCCACGAACTAAGAATATTGGATTTGTTCTGTCTTTCATGTGCTCCTGAAGAATTTCTCCCAATACCTCATATGTCCTAATCATTTGATATTTTCAACGATTTATAGTTGTATCTTTATAGACATAGGAGATTACCAGATCTGAACATATAATTTTCGACGCTATAGCATCTTTCTTGAGGAAAGGGATACAATTCTTTATGAATTAAAGAGAGTCATATACAATAACTGTTAGAAAAGTCAATTTACCATCATAGACCAATCAGTTATTGTGTCTCTCGATGCCGTTCTTTGGTCTCCTTCATAGTATAGATGAACAACGATTTTCTCTGAACTTACACTTGAGCTTGAAGTTTAATGGTTGGCTGTGAAATTCATCGCTGGTCATGGAGAAATTCCACGATTGTTGATGTTGGTCTCGTACATTTGTACAATCATGTAACGCTAAGTTGTTGATCATCCATAATCTCATACGGTCTAAACCCTCCAACTTCAATTCGTGGACGACATGCATCGACAATTTCCCTTCCGAATCTTGGTTTTCGATAGATCTCTACACTCTTGTAATTGTATTGGGTAGCATAATGTTTCTCCGGTTAATCCATTGAATGACAGTAACGAAGAAAACAGAACCAATCTTTTTCAGAATTGATCTGAATATAATTGAGACAGAGAGAATCTTCATTAGCGTACATGATTTTCATTTTGGAAGTCGCTTTGAACACGCCATCCTCTACTCGAATCCTGACCACAAATTAGGCGTAAGAGTCTTTCAATAAATGCGTCTCAAATAATCTTAGTTGTCCACCGAACCATGAGATTTCTCCCGTGGTCCAATCGGACAACCAAATCCTTCCGATGTGTAGTTTAATCTCTATCTTGATGAAGCTCATATTCCTGTAAAATGAAAGATAGAATGAAAATGATAAATAAAACCATTAGGAAACATAGAGAAGATATATGAAACGATAAATATATGAAGCCCAAAATACAAGACGCGCTTAATTGATGATTGTTTTTTGGAATGATCGATAAAAAAAAAAAGAGTAGGATATAACTAAAATAATAGGCATATGTATGGATGAGTAATACACGACCGATAAATAGAATGAACACTATAATTAAAACATACTGGTGTACATGATCGATAATACTTATGTCATGGATAAAGTCTGACACTACATAATACATGATAAACCAGAAATAATGAAACTGTAAAATCCGAACTATATAATACATAAGCAGAAAGTCCAGAGAACACGTCTATACATAATATATAAGTACAAAGTCTAGATAACTCGTTCATAAAATAAAATGGTACAATACAATAGAAAATAAAGAAGCCTTGTCCTCGTCCTTATCCTATGACCCAGACTCTTCCTCTAACCGGTCTTCCTGCATAGGTAGATGGAGTGAACCTATCTGGTGGTGCACGATGCCTCGGGGATAAATCATCGGTATGTCCAGCATCGTCAGGATCTACAGTATCATCGTCACCGTTTGGACCTCTAGTCTCGCCATGGTGATGATCAATTCCGAGATGATAGGGCTGGTCGTCCATGCGTTGAGTTGGATTATAATCCAACGATCCAACCATTGAATCAAAATCCTACTCAAGCCCATCCTCTGATGCGTTATCTCTCATATGCTGAAATAGCTCTCGAAGCTCACGAGACTCTCATATGCGATGATCCACCGCGGATAAGAGCACGAATACCACTAGCAACTTGGAACAAGCCTCTGATGACACCTGTGCGACAAATCGTGGGAGGACCTATGTGCTATTATGTGATTTGATGATACCATAACAGGTAGCCTGGAGCATTGGAAGGTTCGATCTCGACCTCGACCTCGGTCTAGTGATGACATAGCACAAAATGATGCTCTGTGTCATTCCAACGATCGAAGTGTGTCTCTCTTATTCATAAAATCTTCTGGCATGTCATCCAATCTATCCTCAATATACGGCTCCCAAATGAACTCCATTGCCGGATGCTAATCCAACAACGAGTGAAAATGACGAACAGCGGAGGTGCTATCTTTCATAAGGTGCTTGCCATTAACGGTGGACCACCTTTACATGAAAAAAATTGATTTGATTAAAAATCCATAACGATATTGAAAATAATATTTCTTATCAAAATGACATCAAATAGTTACCTGTAAGTTAGAGGAAAAGTCAGAACAAGAGATGGTAGATCCGTAATCTCGCTCGGTCTCACCAACGGGATACTCTCCTAAGCTAAAAGTTGTAATAGAATATCCCAGCCACTGAACCTCGGCTTGACGTGGCTATCCTCAGATCTGGTAATCTCATAACACCACTAGAGGGTCATATATAAAAAGGACAGAATGACGGAGCCCCAAGAATAGGTGGAGATCTCACTCCAGCAATCAAGCACATGAAGCCACATGAGTAGCACCTCCTCTCCGGTGCGATCTGGGATGAGTTGGGATCCTATCTATTAATTGTCTGCTTGTCCGTATCGGCCAGTAGCTCTATGAAGTGAGTGCGAAGCTATGAAATAATATAGTATGACCTCTGGCGGCTACCTGGAGTCTGTCCAAGAAGCTGACCGCACAAGGCGTAATAGTGCCTCTAGTAGGAACAATAATTGGCGTCCCATAATAACGAAAACCAATAAGTAACGCTATATCCTCTAGCGTCACTATGGCCTCCCCAGATTGAAGATGGGACGTGTGCATCTCACGTATCCACCTCTCCACGAGTGCTGTAATCAAGCAATGATCGATGGAAAAGTCCATTATCATGTGAAACCATCAAAACCCTACTCCGACTGACGCAAGCCATTCAATATCCTCGGATGTGGATCCCATGGATGATGTAATGTGATCAGAACGATTTGGCTCCTAACATATAAATAATAAAAGAAGAGTATATATTGTTAATCCATCAAAGTAAAGAGAGTAAGATCTCAACCTTGCCTCTCCATATGACCTCTGATCTGTGTTGTGCTTGACTAGTTAGAATCGTATCGAGTAATGGACTCGACATGTGGACATCATCAATAATATTGCCCTCCACCTTCGGGGTGCTGGAGTACTAATACTACTGCCTTCTAAGGAATGACTCTTGGATAATCTCATTCGGGGTGCCATCTAATTAAATAATCATATGAGAAGAATAAATATAATGAGATGAATAACTTATATGCTTTTATTACGGGTTATAAAGTTGTCTCAACATTCGAAAGAAAAAATGATACAGATGAATTTAAAACAAACGATGGAATAATCTCCCCCTCGAAGTTCCTTCTCCAGAGTTGTTAGACGGCTTTATTCACAGGGGGCCAGACACGCCTTCAACGGGTGAAGCAATAGGTGGCGGTTGAACATGAGCTTATTTATATAGTTCTGACGGTTATGGTTGGGTTGTCGGCAATTTCTGCACTTAGGCCATGAAGAACTAGAACTATCGGCTCTGTTGGGACAACTCCGTGCGTTATGCCCAATTTTCTTACACTGAAGACAACGGATGTCCCCCCGGACATGCCGAACATCCAACTCATTATGGATACGATGTGTCCTCGGTCTGCCTCTGTTCCTCTTTGTTTCTAACCGAGGCATGATGATAGGACCTTCGTAGGGGGGCCAGGCACTCTGATCATGAATAACTCTGTACTGAGGTGTCGAAGTGCTGAGATGAGTGGTCATCCTATAGCAATCATCGATGTATGGAATTGGATCTATATGAAATTGCAAACAACACTTCATAGCATGGCTACAAGGATAGTGGTACAGCTGCCATTTCCCATAAGTGCATCTTTGTTCCAAGAAGTTGACCTCGTGAATGTGGTTACCTTTATGATTGGGTCGTTCCATAAACGACTGATCTTCACCTTGAAATGTGCAAGATCATGATGGAACATAGTGGCGACATGATCGTGTGCCTTGTTCTTCTTACTCGAGAAATGATGCATAACTAAGGGCTCACCACCAACCCCTTAACGATCTCTGCCTCAGACATCATCCTTTGATCTATGAAATAGAAATTACAATGATAGAATGTGAACTGCACTAGTGCAGTAATAGGGACAAATCGATAATCTTTGAGGAAAGAATTGAAGATCTCTGATTTGTTGGTCGTCATGATACTGTATCTCTTGTCTCCGTTATGAGCCAACCATCATTTCTTGACATCACATGCATTAATTATTCAATCGTATGCCCTTTGACTCTCCTCCTATTTCTCGTTCATCTCGGCTTCCAACTTCATCATCGATTGCTCATAACAGAGCATCTTCAAAATTGCTGGTGAAGTGATGAGCACATACATGATGACATGCATTGGGTTATGACTAATGCTCAGACTCGAGAAACCCTCAAAATAGCAGCATGGCGATTAGTAATGATATAAATGCCTGTTTTGTCGCCCACACCTATACAATGATAATATTGAAATGATTAAGAGCTAAATGTATTCCTTATCAATTAATGTTTTCAACTTTAATCATCAAAAATTGGTCTAACTTGTCTCAAACCTTCGAAGAACCAGGATCACATCTCTACCGACTTCATACCCTGCGTTGCAAAAGCAATGGGAAAGAGCTGATTATTAGCATCATAGCCCACTGTAATGTACTTGGTACCGTGGTACTTCCCCTTAAGGAAAGTAGCATCAACGTTGATCACGATGCTTCCATCCTTCGATTGATGGTTTCAAAGCCCAAAAAATAGCATTGAACCACGCATGATTGGGAATATTCATGGGTGTACATCATTAGATTAACACCAAACCAAGGTTGACTAGCTTCACGGTATTCAAAAACTTACAAAGTACGGCGAATGACTTATCCCAATCACCTAAAAGATCTACAATAGCTTTCTGTTTGGCCAGCCATGCTTTCCTGTAACTGATCCTAGATGGTAATTTCCTGTATCATCGTCCAGATGACCTTGACTTTCAAGAAGATGTCTCTGGCTATGACATGTTGAATGTGATTCGTAACGAACTACGACAATAGTTGTGTGTGATCATCTTTAAAATTCTTTGTGTCGCAATTATGAGCCCTCATAATTTTGTTGATCCTCCATCTTTTGTTACCTTTTTGCAGCCATTTGTAGCCACATGGCTTATCATTTTTCCACTGTTTGCACCTCAAATCAATTATCGCTCCCTTTGATGTCAACACATGGTATTTAACACCATGACGGATGGCTGAATCTGTTATACTGTGTAAGTAATTCTTCTTACAATCAAAATCCATGCCAACCCTAAGGTCGAAATGAGACATGGAAATAATCGATTCATCAAGATCATTCCCTGCTTCTGGTATCCAGCTCACATCGATGTACATTGAAACAGGATGACTCCATCCTGGAGTCGGGGCAACAATAAGATTATGATCACCGACGTGCACATCATCATCCTTATCCTCACCCTCACCCTTACCCTCACCATTTTCTTCTTGCATATGATCCTCATCATTATTTTCATCCTCACTATCAGAACTCGCAGGCTCATCGACATTTACATCGTCTATTGCTTTATGGTCTCTTGGGACATCGGCCTTGTCTTCGCTATCCACGTCATCTTCAAAACACGATAAACAATCATTCCCACTGTATTGCATCTAAGCAATCCCTTCCGATGCTATACGAACAAGGACGATAAAAAGATCAACAACAAGATCATCATCGTCCTCATCGTCAGTAGCTGAGATTGTGTTGGAATAGATTGATGAAAATGTACTGAAAAAGCTGAATATACTGGGACGTCGGGAACATTGTGCTTCACGAACCACATCACATAACAGCATTGGGCGTTCAGAAGTATATCGAATGATGTTTGCAAAAAAATATCATCCTTCAGCTAGGACATGTGTGACGCGCCCGAACTTTGAGGCAGCGTAGCCCAAATTTTGATTTGGGAGGGTTCCCAACCCACACCAGCTTTCTTATAGATTTGCATTGCATAATCTATCAATACCCAGCCAGGTGTGAAGTTCAGAATGACTTTTGGTTCCCCTAGAACTGATAGTCGCTGTTGATTTTTGTACATCGTGTATCCGAGTATTAAAAAAATTGGGAATTGTTGAAAAGACATACCTATATTATTTTTCAAACCATAAAAATTTAGAATTTAGAATTACATGTGGTAACAAGATGATGTACAAATCACCTAATTCCTTGACTAACTGTTATTTTTCTAATTGTTTTCTAAATTATTATGAAATAACTATTATTTCTAACAATGTTATATATTTCTAAGTACTTTATTTTCTAAGTTAATTCATTTTAAGTTACATACTTTCTAAGTATATGATTTTTTACGTTAATTACTTCCTAATCACATCATTTTCTAAGTTAATTCATTTTCTAAGTTAATTACGTCCTAAGCACATTATTTTGTAAGTACTTTATTTTCTAACTTAATTCATTTTCTAAGTTAATTTCTTCCTAAGTACATGATCTTCTAAGTTAATTACTTCCTAATCACATCATTTTCTAAGTTAATTACTTCCTAAGTACATTATTTTCTAATTTAATCACTTCCTAAATTATTTCTCTAATTTAATTGTTTACTATTTTATTTATTACCTAATTTAACTACTTCCTAATCTAACATTATTTAACTATTTCTTAATCTAACTAGTTTCTAAATTATTTCCTACTTTGTACATTAACTAAATTATTTCTTACTTTCGATATTAACTAAATTATTTTCTATTTTCTACATCAAATTAAGCATATTAAAAGTATAAAAAAGAATTTTTAGGATTATCTTTATTAAAGTTAATTCTTTCACAGTCGTGGCAATTTTGAATCAACATTGGGCCAAAAGGCATCCTCAGATTTGTCTTCGATCGTCGACGTAAGCTCTTGTCATCCTACTCTTAGCTGTGGTTTCAGATGGCGGAGCAGGGTCTTAAGACTTGAGGGTGGCATCGCCAAACATGGCCTCCTTTCTTCCACTAGAGTGGCATGAGTGCGGTTCTCTATTGGAACTCATCTTAAGTTTGTTAAGCTTCTTATCTAGCACTAGGGATATTTTCTTCATGACATGAAAGAAAAGAGCTAAAAGATGAGATTCTAATGTAAAGACCAAATCTATTGCTTTAGTGGGCCTCTACTTCTACATGTGGTGCTAAGAAGAAGGGTGACATGGAATATGTAACCTTTTATGTTAAGAAACTAAGCATACAAGTAAAGAGGATTTATCATCGCAGCAACTTCGTCGTAAAATTTTTAACTAAAATTTTAAAATGAAAATTTTTCAATATAATAATTTAAAATTATATTGAAATTTTAATTATTTGAAATTGAAGAGAAAAGGGGGAGGAATGTAACTTTTATAAAGGAAAAGAGGGAACTCCCTCGTGCCTCGGCCAATGTGGGTTTATCCCAACGAAAGGTGCCTAGCCTTCATCCCAACTAAAGATATAGTGTGCCTTCTTCTTGGAGTGGAGCTCTACGCCTTCTCTGATTATATTTTGAAAAAAGATATACTTTGATAATTAATTTGTTTGTAATCTTAGTTTGGTAATTTTTTTTGTAAAAAGACCTAAAAAAGTAAATGACTCTTTAGATTAAGCCATCTTTTTATGTATGAGCTTGCGATCCAAAATGATGTTGTAACCTCTCTGAGTCACATAATATAAATAATATTTTTTAATTTGGGTCATTTCAAAATATAAAAAAAAACACTTCTCTTCTAACAAAAATTCTATTACTATTCACTTATCATAAAAGAAAATATTTTTAGTTAAATTTAACTTTTTTTAGTTTTAATTTTATATCACATCATTATATCTCATTATCATTTTTCTCACTCCTCTCCCACTTAAACACTCAAAGGACAAATGCAAAGTCAAAATGTTACATAGTTAAAGGGACGGAAGGGAGTAACGTAGAAAACAATTCACATGTCGGATCGTACTGTTCTCAATATCATAAAGAGGGAATAGTATGTTTGTAACGTTGTACTCGTACATAGAGGTGTCAAAAAGGTTGCCTTGGGCTTTCTAGGGCCGATCTTAAGAGGGCTTTTTGCCCAAGGATCAAGGCCCGCTCCTGGTCCAATCTCTTATCCAAAGGGCCGGCCTGTACAATATGAATTTGAAAAATATGGACCATAACTTATTTTAAAGAAATCGATGAGGGTTTCTGAAATTCGTTGACAGTTTACAGAAACCGTTGGCATTTTTTAAGTTGACCTCCTTCTTTTGAAGTTCAACCATTTGATGAATCTTCCCTTCTGTCATTCCAGTAATGTCTCCAATCAATATCTGGATTGGTCTGGATTGATCTGGTACAATGTTTTGGGTCTTTGGTGAATTAACTTTGGTCTTGCAGACCTTGTTATTCTTCCTGATTTGGTTGTCCTTGTTGATGCTGGTTGTGTTGGTCTCTTGATTGGTAGATTGTGCTGTGATACAAACTCCTGAATCAATTTGTCGCTTTGGGCCTTCTTCTGCATCTTCGCTTATTTCCTTTCTACAAGCAGTTGAGTGTCTCTGAATTTCTGCTGCAGTAGACTTGCTTCGACTGCTTTGACCGTCTGTATGACTATTTCAATGATCTTCTCAGGAGAAGGCCTTTCCTGAGTTGTGGATGTTGTTGTTGTCCAGGCGGTAGTTGCAGTGATTGGTCGGTCATCTGCAATTGTTGAAGTTTCCATTTCACTGCTTAAGAATGGAATAATTGTTGTTGTTGTTGTTGTTGGCTCTGCTGCAAGAGGTCTGATAGTGAGGCAGGGCGCAACAGAGGTAACTAAGGTTGGTTCCGTCTACAGGGTTGACATCTTTGCCTCTATTTCCCTTATTTCATCGTGGGTATAGCTTTCTGTAGCGAGCCTCTTTCAAAACTCTTAGCTCGAGGTCCTTCTCTTATCTCTTGAAAACTCTTGATCAGGTTCTTCAGATTTTCATCTGCTCTTGATTTTCACATTTAGGCAGCAAGGCAATGACAGTAGAGTTGGCTTCCTTAAGCATCCTCCCGTTCTGAAAAAACTCATGAATAGCCAAAATCACATCACTCCGAACTATATCCCAAGCATCAATAAAGAATTCCACCGAGAAATCATCAGGACCAGGAGACTTGTTTCGAGCAAGGGAGAATAGGGTCTGCTGGATCTCCGTTTCAGTTACCTCGGCAGTAAGATGCTCCTTGTAGTCTTTCGAGACCGACCTCTTCACAAAAGGCATGAGATTAGGCATGGAATTCGCTTGTGGCTGAGCATAAAGGAGTTAAAATGGTCCACAATGAACTCCTGTAAATGGCCTTCTCCTTGAACTCTAGTCCCTTCCTGACTAACAAGCTCTGAAATCCGCTTCCTGTTCTCCTTTGCCTTCACATAGTTGTGGAAGAATCGGGTGTTGTTATCCCTATCCTTCAACCACAGAGAATGGGTGCAGACTAGGATTGCAATATGGGATGCAAACTAGGGTTGTAACAAACACTTGGTGTAGACTAGAAGGTGCAACAGATTGGACTGCAGCAGAGATGATTGCCAGGGTGGGGTCAGAGATTTGAAGTCAGTCAAGCGAGGATTTGAGTTAAAGTAGCAACGACACAAATTCTGGGGATAGTGGACTGCCAGCATCAGGAATGAGATGGTGGGGAACACTAGTGGCAAAATGTCATTCTAGGAACAGTGCGCTCTATGCTTTGGTTCGTTCCTTGAGCCTTTAAAAAGGAACCGGTGAGGCTTATTTGAGAAGAACTGTTGAATAAGGATTGAAAAGCAAAGAGTGCAAAGCAATCTAGAAATTCAGAGATTACTCAAGAAAGCCAAATCGAGAAACAATTGAGAATTGCAATAGAGACTGTGTGCAGACTAGGGTTGTAACAGAGACTGGATGCAGACTAAACGTTGTAGTAGACTGGATTGTAGCAGAGGTGATTGCCAGGGTGGGGTCAGAGTTTTGAAGTCAGTCAAGCGAGGATTTGAGTTAAAGTAGCAACGGCATAAATTCTGGGTATAGTGGACTGCCAGCATCAAGAACGAGATGATGGGGAACACTAGTGGCAGTTTTTCATTCCAGGAATAATGCGTTGTATTCCTTAGGTTCGTTCCTTGAGCCTTTAAAAGGTAACCGGTGAAGCTTATTGAGGAGTGCTGTTGAATGTGGATTGAAAAACAAAGAGTGCAAAAAAAAAAAAATCTAGCAATTCGGAGATTACTCAAGAAAGTCAAATCGTGAAGATACAGTTGAAAGTGTCACTAGTGTGTAAAAGAACAAAGTCTTGCAGTAGAGTCCAGAGTTTGAATTTGTGCAAAGCATCTAGGTGTTTTTTCTTTTGTACAAGTTAGACAACTTGTAAAAAGAAAGTTTCTTGTAAGCTCAAACAAGGAGATAGTGATACTCATCTCTTGGCTTGACTACACTGGTCACCAAGGGAAGACTGGACTAAGCTCTCGATCATCATTTGATATCGAGTGTGTGAACGAGTATAAATACTGTGTCTATTTATTGCTTTCATTACATTGATATTTAGAATTGTTTCTAATAAATCATCACAGCCAAAAAGAGATAAACTCAAAAAGTTACAAATCTCTACTGCAGACTACCAATTGTCATATGTAGACTACTTGAGTAGTCTGCATAGAACAACAGTCTGCATAAAATTAGTGTTCCGCATAAAAAGACCATTAAGTCTTAAACATCCTATTCACCCCCCTCTAGGTTGAAACTCGAACCTTACAATTGGTATTAGAGACTGACTTTCCAAACTGAACGGTTATTGGAAAGAAAATGTCACATATTATACTTGTAAAGAAGTTACTAACAGTTTATTTGTGTGAAGATTACCATCAACAATGGAACCACCAAAGTTTCCCAAATTTCCTAACACTAGAGAACGTCCAACTTGCTCTTTGGACAAGTTTAACCATTGGAAGCTGAGAATGCTTGCACATCTCAACTCAATTGATAAGAGGATGCAAGACATTGTCCTGGATGAACCAAATGTTCCAATGATGTCATATCCAAAGGATTCAACAAGAGAAGTACATCGACCAAAATCCCTATGGTCCATAGAAGAATGGGAGACCTAGAGATGGTTGGAAGAAAAGCTCTAAATCAAATATTCAAATCCCTAGATGACAACATGCTTGAAATTATGGTTCATACCAAGACAGCAAATGAAGCATGGGAGGCTCTATTGTTAAGAAACTAAGGAACTAATGAGATCAGAGAGAACAAGAATGATGTATTGATACAACAATACGAACTGGTCTCAATAAGGACTAATGAGGATCTGACCACCTTCTTTGAAAGATTCAACATTCTCATCAACAATCTCAAAACCTTAGGCAAGACTTTCGAAAACAAGGAAGTTAACCTAAAGTTTGTGAGATCTCTTGGTGAAATCTAGAACACAAAGACAACTGTTATTTAAGAGAATCCAGAGATCTAACAAAGATATCCCTGGCTCAACTGTATGGTGTTCTACATACCTACAATCTTGAAGTTGAGCAGAAGAAGCTGATTGATAATGCAAGAAAGAAAACCTTGGCTTTCAAAGCTCAAGAGAGAGTTTTGATATCCATGGAAGAAGAGGAGAACAGTGACACCTCGTTTGCAACGGAAGAAGATCTCTTAGAAGAACTGGCACTGATGGGGAAGAAGTTCAAGAAGCTATTCAAAAAGAGAACCTTCAAAAAGAACTTTTCCTCAAAAAACAAAGATGCATACAAGGAAGTCTGCTACAAATGTGGCAAACCAGAACACTTTGCAGCTCAATGTAGACGACCAATCCAAGACTTGTTTGCACCAAAGTTCAAGAAGGACCACAACAAAGTCACTCTTGGGAAAAAGGAAATAGGCAAGGCATATGAAAAAGGTAGAAACAACATAAAAACAACTCAAATGACTTGAAAACATAAGAAACTATGAAAAGACCCTTTAAATGAGCCTAAAACGCTCAAAAACACTTCAAAAGGATAAAAACAAGATAAAAACTATGAAAAGACCCATGAAATGAGGTTAAAACACTCAAAACCCCTTGAAAAGGCTAAAAACAACATGAAAACAATTCTAATGACTTAAAAACATAAGAAACTATGAAACGACCCTTTAAATGAGCCTAAAACGCTCAAAAACACTTCAAAAGGATAAAAACAAGATAAAAACTATGAAAAGACCCTTTAAATGAGGTTAAAATACTCAAAACCCCTTGAAACGGCTAAAAACAACATGAAAATAATTCTAATGACTTGAAAATGTAAGACACTATAAAAAGACCCTTTAAATGAGCTTAAAACACTCAAAAACACTTCAAAAGGCTAAAAACAACATAAAAACTAAGAAAAGACCCTTGGAAGGAGGTTAAAACACACAAAACCCCTTGAAAAGGATAAAAACAACATGAAAACAACTCTAATGACTTGAAAAGGTAAGAAACTATGAAAAGACCCTTTAAATGAGCTTAAAACACTCAAAAACACTTCAAAACGCTAAAAACAACGTAAAAACTATGAAAAGACCCTTGAAATGAGCTTAAAACACTCAAAACCCCTTGAAAAAGCTAGAAAGAACATCAAAACAACTCTAGTGACTTGAAAACGTAAGTAAGTATGAAAAGACTCTTTAAATGAGCTTAAAACACTAAAAAACACTTCAAAAGGTTAGAAACAAGATAAAAACTATAAAACGACCCTTGAACTGAGCTTAAAACACTCGAAACCCCTTGAAAAGATTAGAAACAACATAAAAACAACTCTAATAACTTGAAAACGTAATAAACTATGAAAAGACCCGTTAAATGAGCTTAAAACACTAAAAAACACTTCAAAAGGGTAAAAACAACATGAAAACTATGAAAAAACCCTTGGAATGAGGTTAATACACTCAAAACCCCTTGAAAAGGTTAGAAACAACATAAAAACAACGCTAATGACTTGAAAATGTAAGAAACTATGAAAATAACCTTTAAATGAGCTTAAAACACTAAAACACACTTCAAAAGGCTTAAAACAACATAATAACTATGAAAAGACAATTTAAATGAGCTTAAAACACTCAAAACCCCTTGAAATGGCAAAAAAACCACATGAAAACAATTCTAATGACTTGAAAGCGTAAAAAACTATAAAAAGACTCTTTAAATGAGCTTAAAACACTTAAAACACTTCAAAAGGGTAAAAACAACATAAAAACTAAGAAAAGACCCTTGGAATGAATTTAAAACACTTAAAACCCCTTAAAAAGCTAGAAAGAACATAAAATTAACTCTAGTGACTTGAAAACGTAAGAAACTATGAAAAGACCCTTTAAATGATCTTAAAACGCTCAAAAATTCTTTAAAAGCCTAAAAACAACATAAAAACTAAGAAAAGACCCTTGGAATGAGGTTAAAACACTCAAAACCTTTGAAAGAGCTAAAAACAACATGAAAACAACTCTAATGACTTGAAAACGTAAGAAACTATGAAAACAACCTTTAAATGAGCTGAAAACACTCAAAAACACTTCAAAAAGGTAAAAACAAGATAAAAACTATGAAAAGACCCTTGAAATGAGCTTAAAACACTCAAAACAACTTGAAAAGGCTAGAAACAACATAAAAATAACTCTAATGACTTGAAAACGTAAGAAACTATGAAAAAATCCATTAAATGAGCTTAAAAAAATTAAAAAACACTTCAAAAGGTTTAAAACAAGATAAAAACTATGAAAAGACTCATGAAATGAGCATAAAACACTCAAAACCCCTTGAAGAGGCTAAAAACAACATCAAAACAACTCTAAAGACTTGAAAACATAAGAAACTATAAAAAGACCCTTTAAATGAGCTTAAAACGCTCAAAAACTCTTTGAAAGCCTAAAAACAACATAAAAACTAAGAAAAGACCCTTGGAATGAGATTAAAACACTCAAAACCCCTTGAAAAGGCTAAAAACAACATGAAAACAACTCTAATGACTTGAAAACGTAAGAAACTATGAAAAGACCCATTAAATGAGCTTAAAACACTCAAAAACACTTCACAAGGTTAAAATCAACATAAAAACTATGAAAAGACCCTTGGAATGAGGTTAAAACACTCAAAACCTCTTGAAAAGGCTAAAAACAACATGAAAACAACTCTAATGACTTGAATACGTAAGAAACTATGAAAATAACCATTAAATGAGCTTAAAACACTAAAAAATGATTCAAAAGGATTAAAACAAGATAAAAACTATGAAAAGACTCTTTAAATGAGCTTAAAACACTCAAAAGCCCTGAAATGGCTAAAAATAACATGAAAACAACTCTAATTACTTGAAAACGTAAAAAACTATGAAAAAACCCTTTAAATGAGCTTAAAACGCTCAAAAACACTTGAAAAGGCTAAAAACAATAAAAACAATTATGAAAAGACCCTTTCAATGTGCTTAAAACACTTAAAACCCCTTGAAAAGGCTTGAAAGAACATAAAAACAATTCTAGTGACTTGAAAACGTAAGAAACTATGAAAAGACCCTTGAAATGAGCTTAAAACACTCAAAACTTCTTGAAAAGGCTAGAAACAACATAAAAACAACTGTAGTGATTTGAAAACGTAAACAACTATGAAAAGACCCTTTAAATGAGCTTAAAACACTCAAAAACACTTCAAAAGGCTAAAAACAATATAAAAACTAAGAAAAGAACCTTGGAATGAGGTTAAAACACTCAAACCCCGTTGAAAAGGCTAAAAACAACATGAAACAATTCTAATGACTTGAAAACGTAAGAAACTATGAAAAGACCCTTTAAATGAGCTTAAAACACTCAAAAACACTTCAAAAGGCTAAAAACAACATAAAAACTATGAAAAGACCCTTGAAATGAGCATAAAACACACAAAACCCCTTGAAAAAGCTAGAAAGAACATAAAAACAACATTGAAAACAACTCTAATGACTTGAAAATGTAAGAAACTATGAAAAGACCCTTTAAATGAGCTTATAACACTCAAAAACACTTCAAAAGGCTAAAAACAACATAAAAACTATGAAAAGACCCTTGAAATGAGCATAAAACACACAAAAC
>LIEC01011335.1:0-17608 GCA_001925005.1 Drosera capensis
GTTGAGAGTTCTTGATCTGTCTAATAACAGGTTTTCCGGGGAGTTGAGTTTCTTGAAGCAGTTTCCGAATCTGGAAGTGCTTAAGCTATCCGAGAACATGTTCACGGGGAAGGTTCCGGTGTCGTTGAGGTCGTTTCGGAATCTCAGGGTGTTTGATGTGTCCGGGAATGAGTACCTCGAAGGACCGGTTCAGGTTTTGAAAGAGGTCGGAGATGACGACGAAGATGAGTCAGGTGAAATAAGGATGAAGAGTGTTGTGCCTAGGAGGTTCATGCTTGATGGGAGTAGCAGAAGGAATCATAGTTCTCCTGCTCTGGCGCCGAAATCAAGCGGGGGTGTTAGCCCAATTTCGGCACCTGCTCCGGCTCCTTCGTCATCATCTGTGACGAAGAAGCATCACAAGAAACACAAGGCGGGTACATGGATGTTAGGATTTCTTGTTGGAGGTGTCGCTGGGGGATTTACGGGGATCATATTCTCGGTCCTGTTGAAGCTGTTGATTGTTTTGGTCACCGGTGGTGGAAATGATACCGGGATATCGATCTTCAGCCCATTGATCAAGAAAGAGGAAGATCTTGCTTTCTTGGAGAAGGAAGATGGAGTGGCGGCGTTTGAAATGATTGGAAAAGGCGGATGCGGAGAGGTGTATAGAGCTCAGTTACCGGGAGAAGCCGGGAAGATGATCGCGATCAAGAAGGTGATCCAACCTCCAAAGGAAGCGGCAGAGTTGGCGGAGGAGGAGACGAGGCAACTACACAAGCAAATGCGACAAATCAGATCGGAGATCAAAACAGTTGGTCAGATTCGACATCGGAATCTTGTTCCCCTATTGGCTCATGTATCGAGACCCAACTGCCATTACCTTGTGTACGAGTTCATGAAGAACGGAAGTTTGCAACTCAGGTTGCACAAGGGTTGAGAGAATTGGATTGGCCGACTCGACACAGAATAGTTTGATTCTTGTTAGGGCTAACTTATGCTGAAGGTCAGGCTAGGCAATAGTGAACGTAGTGAACGGACTTAGGCTGTGCAACAAAAGAAAGACTCCTAGTAACCTTCAACAACAAGGACAAACACAAGGTACAGAGACACACAAAGAGGAGCGACAGCCGCAAGGCACTTTTGCTTGGCTTTTCTTTTATTGTAATCGGGTCTAGAGTATCTCCACATGAATAACCAACCCAAGATCATTCACAGAGACCTTAAACCAGCAAATGTGTTGCTGGACGATGACATGGAATTTTGGGCTTGCAAAGGTGATGCCAGAAGCCAACACCCATGTCACGAGTTCCTACGTGGCGGGAACTCTCGGGTACATCGCACCCGGGTACCATCAGACTCTCAAGTTCACAGACAAATGCGATATCTATACCTTCGGGGTGTTGCTAGCAGGACTCATGATGGGAAAGCTTCCTAGCGATAAGTTCTTCCAGGATACGGAGGAGAGTTTAGCTTGGTCAAGTGAGTGAGAAACGTTATGACATCGGAAGATCCTACAAGAGCGATCGACGAGGAGCTTCTAGGAAATGGGCAGGAAGAACAGATGCTCCAGGTTCTGAAGATTGCTTGTTACTGCACTCTTGATGATCCTAAGCAAAGGCCTAATAGTAAGGACGTTACGCTGATGCTGTCCCAAATCAACCCCAAGACAAATGTATAAATATATAATGCAAATGTATACAATGTTCAAGCACAAGTAAATTCATAGTGAAGCACTAGTTCCTACACAAGATGTTCCGCAAAGAAAATATATGTTGAATGTAACTTCGATTCCTCCAGAAAGAGTACCACGAGTAATTCACGGTTTGAGAAACAATGAGTTGGCCTGAAACAGGGTCACAGATAATCCAGCTGGTTCAGATATTTTTCCCTGTTGAATCTACTTAATTAATCAAGGAGATTATCATCAAAGCTAATCGGTTGAATTGGTCATTGAGGAAACCAATGTGATTCAGCTGATTTGAGAATCATGGTTCAAATGACTCGAACTCATAATAGTCACATTACTGGCGTCCTAATCGCAATCATTTTCACAAAAGAATAGAAGAAAAATATGAAGAAACTTCGTACATAAAGTACGCAGACCAGGCCAAGTTCGGCCAATAAGCACGAAAACATTGACTTATCTAACAGGAAGTTTCATATCTCAATCATTGTGAAAAAGGGATGAAGAGATTTCTTGTTCGAAAACTAGGAGTCATGACGTTCAGATATTGCCAACAAAAATATAATGGTGCGGTATTCGGACGATACCAGATTCTGATAATGAAGTTGACATACACAGAAAGTGTGATTCCATCTATTGATTCTATTCACTAAGCTGTTAATCAATAAGCCAATATCGTCATATATTAGTGCCTCTATAGTACCTTAGAAGTCGAGCAGCAACTGTGGCAGAATCCTCTCCAAATGAGTGGCTTCTATCTTCGTCAGCCCCTCCGCTTCAGCAATTGTAGCAGCTCTTTGAACGGCCTCTAAATAACAGCAAGAAAGATTAAAAAAAAGGTTTATTTGATAACCGAAACTAAAACATTAATCATATCTGGTTAAACGAAACTATAATGAAAATGGTGAGAACCTGTGACAAAGAGCCGGAGGAGTTCACAGCTGAGCTTCAGTGCATTTGCATTAGCTGCAGTGAAGTTACATCAAACATGATTCACCCTTGGTATAATCCAATATAAAGATCATCGATTGTGGGCAAACATACCTAATGAAACACTGCTAAATGAAAGTTCGCTCATACCAAAGACGATCAAACATGGACGAATAGTACCAGATGAAATGGACATCAAAACTGAATACATTACATTGCCAGGTGATGATCAACAGAGGGCCAGGTGATGGAAATTATTACCAGCCTAAGACGACAAACTTTTGCATTGATTCTCAAGTTTAGCAACAAATGTATCTTTATCCAAGTATTTCACAAAGACATGGGTTTTGAATACAAGCAGAGATAGTAAAAATAACAAGGTAATGGGTGATTTTTGTAAACCACTACCTTCTACAGGTCTTGTCATGGTGTAGTTACTCTGCTGATGTTACGCTTACGCATAATATTCTAGAGAAGATTTCAAGGATTCTAGATCAAATACCCGATGTCAGTCTATTTCTCTTATAAGTCCCTGCTCCACCCTGCAGAGAGAATTAACATCATTGTCAAATAACAAAATTCAGTCAGGTGAAAGTATGTGACAGTATTAGTATGCAATCAAAAGAAGCACATTTATGTTTGCTAGAAAACAACAGTAGGCGCAAAAAAGCAAAGGACAAGTTCAACTCATCAGAAAACAAAGGTAATATCACAACAAAATAAGCTCGACACTGTCAGCTTCGCACCTCAAGACTTCTACGCTCATTTTACACTCCGGAGACAACCAGAGAACTCACATAATGCTTCATTTAAACCACAATCCCAACAGAATTCAAGCAACAAACCACATCAGTCCATGATCCGAATTCAAGCACCAATTCAGAAAAATGAGGGTTCCTGACAGGAAGCACTCTTCCAAATCATATTTCACAGTAGCTAGTTGTGTAGCTCGATGTCACAGAAAATAACATACCTGACCACAAATCCTCTTCCCTGGATCCTAAATAAGAAACTAAACAATGTTTACTAGAATAAAAACACGTCATTTCGGTGGTGTCCCAAGTATACAGGAAAATACTAGTATTCGAACCATCCAAGACCAAGAAAAATTGTCACCGTCGTATTCATGTATTCAATCTCATGTAACAGGATCAGACTGGGTTTGAGTGTTGTTGTTGAACTATTACATCTTAAAGTCATCACATCCACACCACTAGCCGTGTAATAAGACATTACTGACACTAGAAAGATACTGCTCAACATCATATCTCCATATCGTAACTTTTCGTCCAACCACAAATCTACCCTCGATACAGATAACTACCTACCTTCCCCACACACTTCCACAACATGATAAATACAAAATCCCTACACTCATCGTTCAGTCAACAATTCGACACGTCCAATCGCAACACACCATCAAACCGATACAACTCAACAAGACAACGAAGAATACACACACATTCTCCACGAATCTAACAACGTCAGTCTCCACACTCGCATAGTTCGATCAATTATTCGACGTGTTCAATCGCAACACATGATAATCGCTACACTCACATTGTTCAATCAACACCTTGACATGTCCGATCGCAACACACCGTCAAACCAATGCAACATACAATATACATTCACAAATTAACAACCTCAGTCTGCATCGCTGCCTCCCCAAACTCCGCCCTCTCCTTCTCCTTCTCCTTTTCCTTTTCCTTCTCTGCAACACCAAACATAATCACACACAAAACCACATCAAAATCAAACAATACCACAAAATCAAAAGCAAATGATGAATCAATCGATGACCTAGGGCTCTTCGACGCCAGACATGCTTGAAAATGGCGTGAATCAGATCCTGCGAACAATGAAACGAGCGATTTCTAGGGATAGTGAAATGATGAGAGCGAGAATGACGAAGAGGAGAATGGATTATGAGAGCGAACCGGATCGAACGTAGGCTCCATTGAAGCAGCAGCGGCGAGCGCGGAAATCGAGAAATGCAAATTTGAGGAACTTCGAATCGCAGCATGAAGATGAAAACTGCTCCCTTTTTTTTTCTAAAATGTTTTCTAGAATCAAATTCTAACCAGGAAACATGAGGCACAAATGCCCCTATAGCTCAGTGGTAGAGCGTCAGTCTTGTAAACTGAAGGTCTGTAGTTCGATCCTGCATGGGGGCATCGAAGTGTATGTTTTTGCCCTCTTTCCCAAATTTGCTTTTGTTTTGGACTGTCGATGGAGTTCACTCATAAAGGATAAACAACCTATTCCTCATTTGCAGCTATTTTGCTTGGACTACTCTAGTTGATTGATCGTTTTGATCAACGATCAAAACGATCACTTGACATCTCGTGATCTAGAGAGCATCATATTTGAATTTGCTGGACTATTGACTAATAGTGAACTTTTCACCTCAAAAACACATCTCTTACATCAAACTAGCGAACGGGATACAACAACTACGATACCAGATGGATTTGAGGTCAAGCACTTGTCTAGCAGATTAAATCATAATCAAGAACAATGAAGCTGATGAAGGGGAAAAAAAACACACTTGTGCTGTAATGTGGCAGAAACCACAACCTTGCAACCTGCTGAAATGAGCCAGAACAGAACAGCATAAAATTTCAGCAATAAGCTTGACGAGCTTTCTCCGATTTGGATATTGAACATTGCTGCAGCCAGCAAAGTGAGCTAACAGATCATATATACAAAAATCCGATTACTCAAGAGAATCCAACATTTTTCAATAGTCACAAGTGTATCCGAACATGTACTGCAGGAAAGAGAGTTCACAGATCACAGAAACATAGATACATCAGAGGAAGGCCGTACCACCATTCTTCGAGTACCAAATTCCATCATGTTATGTTAACTGCGAAGTAGCGTGGCTGACTCATGAAACATAAACGGCATGAAATAGATTTTTTACAAGACAACAAAATGAACAAAATCATATACTCCTGAAAACATAAATTTACCATAATCATCGCATCTGCTTAAAAGCTGAAGCATGACGGGCAAGCAATGGGAAAACTGTAAATACAAAAAAGATGCTCGAACAATCCTAAACAAGTACATAACTCAGTAATGGCAGCTAGTAACACGAACCAATGGGGATTATCGTCCTCAATCATTCCATCGACAGGAACCCGTTCATTCAACTCAACCAAGTTCTATATGAAAAATGTAGGTGCCACTAAAGGTAGCTTTGCAGTTTGTCATACAGGACAAAGAGAAACAATCCATGTCAGCATTGTCATCAGCTTTTTCCCCTGTCGAAAACTTGTGCAACAATGAGGATAACGAGGGAGCTCGATGGAATAAATTATCAGATAACCAAGAAACCAAATCATAGCGACTCGAATCAGTTTGAAAAACTTTCACTGATATCACCACAGCTCGAGTATCGCCTTCAGTTTCTAGCCCCAATGACTGTAGATTGTCTGTGAGGAGCTCCTTTTCCTGTTTCATTCCGAAACTTTCATAGAATTGCAAGACCTTGGGGTGAGCCTTGATCTTGGAAAGCATGGAAAACTTGTGCAACAATGAGGATAACGAGGGAGCTCGATGGAATAAATTATCAGATAACCCAGAAACCAAATCATAGCGACTCGAATCAGTTTAAAAAACTTTCACTGATATCACCACAGCTCAGTATCGCCTTCAGTTTCTAGCTCCAATGACTGTAGATTGTCTGTGAGGAGCTCCTTTTCCTGTTTCATTCCGAAACTTTCATAGAATTGCAAGACCTTGGGGTGAGCCTTGATCTTGGAAAGCATGGAAAACTTGTGCAACAATGAGGATAACGAGGGAGCTCGATGGAATAAATTATCAGATAACCCAGAAACCAAATCATAGCGACTCGAATCAGTTTAAAAAACTTTCACTGATATCACCACAGCTCAGTATCGCCTTCAGTTTCTAGCTCCAATGACTGTAGATTGTCTGTGAGGAGCTCCTTTTCCTGTTTCATTCCGAAACTTTCATAGAATTGCAAGACCTTGGGGTGAGCCTTGATCTTGGAAAGCTTGAAACCGGATAGATGAAGGCCCTCCAAGCTAGTAACGCGTGAAAGTGCAACATAAACCATTCCGTATCCGAAAGCCTTGGAGAGATCAGTGTGAAGTCTTTCCAAAGTCATGCCTTGACACTTGTGGATGCTCATTGCCCATGCCAGGACAAGGGGTATCTGAATCCTTTGTGCACGAATTTGATCTCCCTCCATAACATACCATGACTCACGATCAACAACCAGTTCTCGCCCGGAGTCAAATTTCACTATCGGGAGCAACCCTAAACCATCATTGGAGCCCAATTTCCGCACCGCAGTTGCATTTGTTTCCTTAAAACCAATTACGGTACCCACGGCACCATTTACTAGTTTCTGTTTCACATCCAGGTTTTTCGTTAGCATCACTCTCGCACCCTCGGCTATCTCGAGCTGAGTAGGTGTGACTCCTTGCATCAATTGCCTCCTCCAAGGATCCTTCCCCATATCAACAGCATTATACAAGTATCGCTTCTTTCCCAAGCTGGACAATCTCATCTCATTTACCTTATTAACATCGGTATTCCTCGGATACAACCGAACAACAGACTCCTCAGGCTCAACATCAGTGTAACACCCTTTAATGAGCTGAAAATCAGCAAAATCACACTTCCCTCTCCTTATACCTTGCAGCATTTTCACCAGTCGGATGTCCGCCTGCCTAAAAACTGTGAACAGCTCTGCTTGTTCATCAAATGTAGAATCCCAGCAATCCGCTTCGAAAGCAAACTCTTTCCCTGATGCTGCATCATCTTTGTGAATAATCGGAGGAAGCTGAAGAAAGTCGCCGCACCCAACAACCTGCAACCCACCCCAAACCTTGTCCTTCTCACCCCTGATTTCCCTAGCAAGAAACTCAAGATTCTCAAAGAGCTCCGCATCGACCATACTGATCTCATCAATAACCAAAGCCTTCGCATTCTCCCACCTCCTCAGAGCTCGCCTATCGCTAAAAACCTTATTCAGCAAATAATCCCTCAACCCCTTACCATCCAAAACCACCTCAGACCCTAAACATGCCCTATCAACAACACCAACTCCGGCAAACGAATGAAGCGTCTGCCCATTCAATGCACACGCAGCCACCCCCGTCGAGGCTGTCACATAAACCCTAGACTTCCCGTGCATTTTCCTCAACTTCTTGATGATCTCCTTCAGCAGCATTGTTTTGCCAGTCCCAGCAGACCCCGTGACAAAAACCGACTTCCCATCTGATACAGCCTTCAATATCCTGCTCTGCTCATCAGTCCACTTGATCTTTTCCCCCTTTTTCCCAGCTGGGCGACCGCGTTTCGCCTTCTTTTCAACATTCAACACCATGGTGGTTATGTTTCTGATCGAAATCCCCATTAATGAAACAACGGGTTTCATCTTCATCCCCAACCCCAAATGCTCAAATCTCAGCATCTGGGTCAACAACATTTGGGTCCAAACTCAATGTTTTTGCTTAGATTTTGAACAATATGGCTAATCTAACACAGAAATTCATCACCATATCAAAGACGATACAAAGGGTTTCATCTTCATGCCCAGATTCTCCAAGTTCAACTTCTGGGAATTCAACAAGATCTTTCAAAATCTCGGAATCAAATGGGTATGAAAAATACAGCTAATTTTCACCGTATCAAAGATGAACAGATGGGTTTGTTAGCTTACCAAGAGGAGGGGGCTCAGGTTAGGGTTTTGAGTAACTGCAAGATTACAAGCCGAGATTGAGGATTTGGAAGAGAACTGAATTGGGAGATTTTGGATTGAAAGTGATGATTTTGGGGAAGATGATTTGGAGGGGAAAAGTGGCGGCGAAGTGAACAGTGAATCGAATTGAGAGTTTGGGTTGGATTGAGGAGAGGATGATAGGGTGGGTATGGTGATGAAGTACACAGGGTTTCTCTATGAAAAATCCTTTTCTTATTTCATGTACCGATTTTTTTTAATCACGTGACTAGGGTTATTAAGTGATAAATTATTCTCATTCTAATCTTGAAATCACATGTTCTTATGTGTTTTGATGATATATAGGGTCTTGTAAAATATATGCAGAAAATGATATATGATTGTTTAGTCAATCAAAATAATGAACACTTGGGATCTAAATGGAAAAATATTTTTGCAAGAGTCGATTGTTACAAAAAATCGTTTCTTGTGTAATAACAGATTCTGTAATAGATCACGTTTTAAGAACAAATTTAATAGATATTTTAATGATTTTCTGTCAAGAAAAAAATATCATTTTAAACCAAAATTATTTTAAGTGGAGACATGGATTGATCAGGTTTCTCTATTGTTTCCCATGTTCTTCCATCTTTTCACTCTGTTTTGTCAATGTCTATTAGTTAAGAAAACATTCTTGAGTAATGCAAATCACATAGATCTTTAGAGAGAAGGGTTTTGCATATTTTCAAGAAGGAAAAACTTTCAGCTTACATATAACGATTCAGAAGGTTCGAATTAATGTTTTGTATGAAGATAACCTGTAGTGCTCATGTTTTTTACTGATTGAACAAGGTATCAAGTCTGCATGTTTTGTTGAGTCATTGTTATCAAGATGTATATCCAACAACACTCGTGAAGTGCTTTGTTTGGACCTATGTTTGTATAGGTTGTAGTCACTAGAGTGTGTTTATAATTGAGTTTTTCTTAATCTAAAGACACACGTAGGTAAAATGATGTGTAAGTA
The DNA here is from genome assembly GCA_001925005.1 of Drosera capensis. Lineage (NCBI taxonomy): Eukaryota > Viridiplantae > Streptophyta > Magnoliopsida > Caryophyllales > Droseraceae > Drosera > Drosera capensis. The sequence goes on from LIEC01011335.1 coordinate 9,322, forward strand.
TTCTAGAGTTAGGAACTACAGATGGAGTGTTACAATGTGGGATCTATGAGAATGAGAACAAGGATGTACTTGTAAAAATGGGTTTACATTGTGCGATGGCTCTGTATAAAGAATTGATGTAACTCCCTGTTTAAGATGGGACAAACCACAATAAATCTGGTGTCATTTATATTTTCTGTACTATTTTATTTCTGTTTGATTGGTGACTTCGTGATTGCATAAGGGAACTGGTTGATTTGACTACGGATACCGACCACTTCACTTACAAGTTTGATTACCTTCAAGGCTACAAACTTGAATGCTTAGTCTACGGTTTTCGATTACAAACCCTACAGATCTCTATTGTCTACATCAAAATAATAGAGAACTATTAACATAGTCCTTGTGCGATCAAAGTTTATGACACACTTTTATTTCTATCTATGTATATAGAAGAAATGGCAACTGAAGTTTCAAAAATTACGACTCGAACAAATACGAACCCTCCCCGTGTTGTTGTGGCATCATCTATGATGCATAGGGAGAAGCCTGAGAAGTTCACAGAAGTGGACTTCAAGAGATGACAGGAGAAGATGTTATTCTATCTCACCACTCTAAGTCTTACCAAATTCTTGATAGAAGAAAAGCCAGCACTGAATGCGGAAGAGAACGACCCTATCAAGATAGTGTCGTTGGAATCTTGGAAGCACAATGATCTCCTATGCCGTAACTACATCTTGAAAGGATTGGAAAACATATTGTATAATGTGTACAGTTCGTTTGAGACCGTCAAAACTCTTTGGAAATCCTTGGAAAAAAGTACAAAACAAAGGACGCAGGATCGAAGAAGTTCGTGGTGGCGTGGTTCCTAGAGCTAAAGATGTTGGACTCCAAAACGATGATGAGTCAGATCCAAGAGATCTAAATCATCATCCATGATATTCTAGCGGAGGGCATGAAGATCTATGAGACCTTCCAAGTCTTCACCATCATTACGAAACTACCCTCGTTCTGGAAGGACTTTAAGAATTATCTCAAGCACAAACGTAAGGAGATGAAACTTAAAGACCTCATTAAGGAGGACAACCGCCTGGCTGACAAGAAGACATACAAGATATCGTTGGAGGCGAGAGCCAATCTGATAGAACCTCGGATAAGCCGAAAGAGAAAGCAATCCGGGAAGAAAAATCAGAAACAAGGATAGACGAAGAAGTTCAAAGACAACTTCTTCGTCCGTGGAAAGCCCAACCATAAGGCCAAAGATGGTAGAGCGAAGGAGGAAGGTCTAGGAAGAGTCAGCTTGGCCGAAAGCAAAGACGTGTTTCTGGAATATCCGAGCTGAGTCTTAGTGCGGTGGTACTGGAAGCCAATGTTGTCGAGAACACAAGAGAATGGTTCGTGGATACTAGAGCCACCAACCATACTTGTACGAACAAAAGGAATGTTCTCGAAGAAAAAGTTTAAGCCTGATGATACTATTGATAAGTATAAGGTTAGACTAGTAGCCACAGGTTATAAACAAAAGAAAGGTCTTGATCATTTTGATACCTTCACTCCTGTTTCAAGAATGATGTCTATTAGAGTGCTTGTAGCTGTAGCAACTCTAAATAACATGGAGATCCATCAAATGGATGTTAAGACAACATTCTTGAAAGAAGAGTTGAAAAAAGAAATATACATGTAACAACCAAAAGGATTCGTTGTTCCTGGACAAGAAAAGAAGGTGTGTAGGTTTGTGAAGTCCTTATATGGACTCAAACAATCCCCTTAACAGTGACATGACAAGTTTGACAACACAATATTGTCAAATGGTTTCAGCATAAATAAAGAAGACAAGTGTGTGTACTTCAAAAACACACCTAGAGACACAGTCATAGTATGTGTATACGTGGATGACATGTTAATCCTTAACTCTAATCATGAGATGGTTTTAGAGACTAAAAGAATACTGAAAAAGCATTTCGATATTAAAGACATGGGTTTAGCAGATGTCATTTTAGGATTGAAAATCATAAGGACACCAGAAAGACTTGCTTTGTCACAGTCTCACTGCGTTGAGGCAGTACTTAGAAAAGTTTAATGATTTCGAGGATCTTGTGGTTAAAACTCCAATTGATCCAAGCATGCACCTGATAAAGAATTGAGATCATCCTGTGTCTCAATTAGAGTATTCATGTATACTGGACAGTCTGAAGGATATCATGAACTGCACAAGACTTGACATTGCTTGCTCAGTGAATCGTCTCAACAGGTTTATAATAAACCCTAGTGATGATCATTGGAAAGCTTTAGTGAGAATCTTGCTGTATCTAAGACTCACTATGAATACTATGAATATTGGATTATAATTTACAAAATATCCAACTGTATTAGAAGGATACAGTGATGTAAACTGGATAAGAGACATAAAAGACCTTAAGTCCACCAGTGGTTATATATTTACCATTGGAGGAGCTGCAGTGTCATGGAAGTCCTTGAAGCAAACCTGCATTGCTCGCTCTACTATGGAATCAGAATTCATAGCCTTGGATCCAGGGACAGAAGAAGCAGAATGACTTCATTGCTTTCTAGAGGGTATACCGGTTTGACAAAAACATGTGCGAGCAATTATGATTCATTGTGATAATCAATCAGCAATTGCTAAGGCACAAAATAAAATGTATAATGGCAAGTTTTGACATATACGTCGAAGACATAAGACCATAAGGTTGTTGATCTCAAGCGATGTAATATCCATCGATTTTGTGAGATCTAAGGAGAACTTAGCCGATTCTTTAACAAAAAGGTTATCAAGAGATCAGATTGAAAGCTTGTCGAGGGGAATGGGGTTAAAGTCCATCAATACGGAACCAAAGTAATGGATACTTAAATAATATGATTGTAGATCCCAAGAACTTGTTTAATCCAAAAGGTCATCCATGATGTTTGATGCATTTAATATAGAGGAATGTAGCAATCCCATATTGAAATTTATGTAGGTGCAATAGTGTCTTATAAGTGAGAATCTTCGAATAAGGAAATGGTCCCTTGAGGGTACCCAATTTTGTGTATGGGGAAGGATTTAGACATTGTCTTGATTAACACGCGTGCATGTCGCATTGAAATGAGCCTATCTTAAAGGGATGTTATTCTCACACCCTGCAATTGGTGAGAGTATATGGGTATGTTTGATCTTTTTTATCATATAATGATCATCATAGTTTGATTCAACACGAGGTGTCATAAGAGCAACTCCACTTATGGATTGTCATTTGAATTGTCATATATTTATAATGTTTTAATAACTCAATCATTCTTCATCAACCATTTCAACCATAATTTCAAAATATTTAGGTTTCATGTACACATATGACAATGTCATTTTGATGATCAAATTTGATAAACAAAATGATATTGTCTTTTTTTTTTCTTTTTGGCAATCAAATAGGAATGAAGTATAGATGCATTTTACAATTTGGTTTGTTAAATATGAAAATGGCAACCAAATAACTGTTGCTCTAATACTGTAGGTCCATGGATGGTAAGAACACTCACATTAAATTATGTAAAATAGAGATTCTATAAAACGAAAAAGTAAAATACGGTAATGATGTGACAAAAAATAAAAAAAGATGTTGAAAAAATATGATAAAATATATTTTAAATGATACAAATTATTGTGAGACAGATAAATTTGATAAACTTATCATATTATTGTATCATTTTTTATTTCAGGAAAAAAGACTACACCAACTACAGCACCACTTACAAAATTCTCTTAATTAAGCATCATGAATAATTAATTATGGATGATGAAATGTGAAAAAAAAAAAAAAAAGATTCTAATGCAATTGCTCTTAATGCCTATTTTTTTCTCAATATTGTCCACTTTTTAGATACCCATCAATTATTGATCCAAGTGATTGAAAACTTAGTATTTTCTGAAAAAACTAATCACACACACAAGAGAAGCAAATTTTACCTTCTTTGTGGATCCTTTCCGACTTTATTATGAACTATTTCTTTCGATGGCTAACTCATAAGTTTTGACATGAATACAAAGTTTTGACATGTATGGGTTTAGTTTGACATGGCTAATTCATTTCGTCAAGCGGATTGCACTTGGGTTGTGATGTGGTTTGTGGTTATATCCTCCGGCGTGCATACAAAGTTCTTCCAAACAACTCCATGACCAATCTAAAGAAACATACTTGAACCAGCTTAAACCGCAAACCCACCAGCAGCACAAAACGCACATTTTGGGGCAAGTCGAATATATTTGCAATGGCAAACTAAACCCATACACGATAATTCACAGCATTCCATCTGCTTTGGATAGAAGAAAATGATGCATGATACCGAGCTGAGTCGCTGCTGTAACAGCTGCTGCTCAAGATGACACAGAACACACACTCAGCAAGAGAACATGAATCGCAAAATTCACAATGATTCTTGATCGGAGAATCAGCCGCTGTTGTTTTTAACATGATACAATTTCCAAAGCAGAGATTAAATTTGGTGACATATTCCATCAGAAAAGACTAGAAAAAAACATACGTCAAGCTGCCATTCACAAAAACCAACACAACCAAATGTTTCACAATGAAGTCGACTTCTAGCATGAGAAGCTTATTCACTTCATCTTATGCTGCAATTTCATCAGCTAGTGAGAAACAGATTGAGCTAATCATTCTTTCTTCCCAATCCCATGTGACATATTGTAGATCCCTCGACCCTGCAAAATCCATTAAAAGAGAGTGGAACTTTTAACAAAGTTTGCAGGCGAAAGAAATAGGAGTGGGTATAAGTAAATATGAAGAACAACTTACGATGAGAAACAATGAAGAAGCAGCCAAGGCGGCAGGGATAGCAACTGAGGTGATCTTATCATAGCGTCCCTTCAGGTATGTGTGCTTTTGAATGCTCTGGAAGTACTTCTGCTTCTCAATAAGCTTCTCTCTCGGTACAAATGGTGCCTCCGACATCCTGCACTGAAGTGAATATGTTGCTGCAACCATGTAATGGAAGTAATGGCATATGAAATCCAGATTCCACATTCACTCTGTGTTCTAACAAGTGAACAAAAGAAGTGCAACCCAAGAGTTGGAATGTACCAACATGTCATGTGTATGAGTTACTGAAGAGTGAAGAGCATCATGGCATTTTGACACTCAAACTTATATTAAGAATATACATATCAACACAAAAAGCCGCTACCTGATACAACAGCAAAGTGAACAGAAAGTCCCAACCATGGTCCATATGTAACTGCATGCCATGTATGTGTAGCATCGATGCAAGTATATGGAGAAGAAAACCAATCCAACTATTTATTCAACCTTAATTTGCCCATACCGAAGACCAGAACATGCTATGAAACACTCAACCAAGTATATAAATCTTAATTTCCTCAGACACGCAAAATGAGCCTAGTGACGAAAGCAATGCCAGCACACTGGTCATTGAGGATGTCTTCGCCTATTTCTCAATACATCAATATTATAGACTATAAAGTTATGCCCAAATTTTCTTTAGTGCAATTCCTAGTTAATATCCCCCTCAGCAGTCGCTTGATCCACCATTCAACACAGCCTATCTCTTCATCTTACCCCCTTGCACCACAAGAGAAAAGTGCCTGCTCACTTTGCACATGCATTTCAGAAAGCCACCAACAATAGTACCAAAAATACTAGTACTAAAAAAAGTGACCTGACCCTCAAAATACCATTGGCATGTTGTTACAAGATAAGTTCATACAAGACAAAGAAAATTTAGAGTCAAAATCCCTGAGAAGATTGTTTTCCCGTAGCCTTCTGTGTTTAGAACTAGCAAAAATTGCAGTAAAAACTCGCACATGATACATCCCACGGAAAGCCACCATGTCAAACACTTGGTTTTCCCGGTTGATCAACGAGTAACTGTCCCCGGCACAGAGAGATCCAAGAATTATCAATTCCTAATATCATGACCAAAAGACTTGTTTTATTACCAGTTACCGCACCTTCCATTTCCTTCTATATTTCCATAGCCCTTGAACCAAGAGTTAAAAAAAAGTGCGTTATTTATACAAAATGAAGAACAACCAAGGTGAGTAAATGACTTCCAATGTTTCCAGATGACTAAAAAAACTCTCATCGTTCGTCCCAAAGAACCGCTATGATCAAATTGATTCCTATTCATAGTCAGCCTACGCCAAAACTATCATCCACATCGCTATGACCCAGTAACCAAGATCACTAGGAGGCCCCCGTAAAACTAATTTATACATAGATTCATATTCACAGGCTTCTAAAATCTTCTACCAGCTTGGTTACTACTGTAAATTACAGTTTTCATTTCGAAAATCCAATTCTTCGATTGCAACCATGCAAGAGTACAGATATGACTCTCAGTTCAATATATCATTGAAAAGGAATCCCGAAACACAATCATATGATCTCGACGACAACATATCCACCATCAACCAATCGACGACTTCGTTTCTAGGCCAAAACCCTAATTTCATGCAATCGAAATCCACCGTTTAACCCAATGCGATTCCAATTAATCTCATCAATAACCACCATAAAATCAACACACATCGAACGAATCACAACAAAATCAAACGACAGCACAATCAAAACTCCAATCAAATAACCAATTGATACAAAACAAAAATCACGAGAATGGGAACCGCAATCGAAACCTTGACAATATGCATAAAATCTCGTGTGATCCATGGACGAGTAGAGAGTACCTGAAAGTGGAGATTGAAAAGGAGAGAGAGATCGGAGCTTGAGAACCGATGTGTTTGAGAGAGAAAGCTGTGAAAGAAGTGGACAAATGGGATCGAGGGATTTGATGGGTGAGTTTTTGGGCTGGTTGGGCCGGAAATGTAGGCGGCCCAGAATATGAGTTCCAACCTGAGGTGCAGCCTACCCGAATCGAGTCTAGTTTGTAAGGGCATGTTTGAAATAGGAGTATCGTTTTTTTTTTTTTCCTACAACAATACTCATCCGTGCGTGATATAGGATAAAAAATCATCATATCAGTACATATTTCAAGATAATTAATTGACATATATACATTTGAAATATTTCAAATTTTTAACATGTAGCAAATTAATAATAGATCATTATGGATAATCGTATATATAACACATAAAATATTTTAAATTATCTTTTGATTTTCAAGTTAGTTCTATTCTTTTGTTAGAGAAGTTTCATATTAACTTCAGATATTTTGCTTTATTTTTATTTTTTCATTTTAATATTTTTTGCAATTTTTGTAAGAAACGTTTTTTATTTTTATTTATTCATTTTGATATTTTATAAATTTTGTTTCTTGCTATATGTCTGAAAACGATGCGAGATTTTTGTTTTAAATTTATTTTCGCTATAGTTTAGAATTTTTGAAAATAAAGATAGAATCATGGTGAATAAATATGTATTAAATTAGAATATTAGATGATTTGTTCTTTGTCATAATGGTTTGACATAAAATTAGTTCGACACGAAAAAAAATTATGTAATTAGATATAAGCTCACTCATGTGTTGCACGAAATAAAAAATCACAATATCAATAAATATTTCAAAATAATTGATTGACATATATACCTATGACATATAAAATATTTTGAATTTTTAAGATGTAGTAGGTTACTAACGGATCATTTTGGATAACGGTATATATAAAAGATAATATAATTTAAATTATTTTTTGATTTTTAGGAAATTTTTTATTAACTTTAGATATTATGTTTTGTTTTTTTTTTTTCATTTTAATATTTTAAAATTTTTGTTAATACATTATTAAGTACAAGACAATCGTCGATGACGTTATGTACAAGACAATCGAAATTGCCGTTGAAGAAAACGATCACAACAACCATCGAAACAACAATGATAACAATAGCCACCATAGGTTGTAATCGTCGTCATAGATTGAACTAGAGATGAAAGATGGCAGAGATGGTCTCTTCATTCTGTCTCTCAATTTTTCCATGGTGGATAATGACGTGTTTCGATCCGGTTTCTTTGACAGCGATAACTTCATCTTTCTTAAATTCCTCGGCCTCCACTCCATCAACACTCATCAACCCTCTATACTGTTACAAACAGTGTGTCTGAATATTCATCAGATCTTTAGGCTCATTGTATGACATAAAACAGGCGCACTGTTTCAATTTTTTCCCAATTCGAAACCCTGTCGATCATCAAACAAGTGATCCCTCTCTGAATCAGGATCAAGCAACGAAATCATTGCCTGAAAAGAAATTATCCTGAGGCTCGAACCTACACCAATACATCGGCCGCGTAACATAGAGGATATACGACCTAAACCAAGCCG